>VMDO01003127.1:0-73648 GCA_007922755.1 Pedetes capensis
TTTTTTTTTTTTTTTTTTTTTTTTTTTTTTTTTTTTTTTTTTTTTTTTTTTTTTTTTTTTGTTATATAAGGGAATCCTTCTTGTGCCTTTAAATTCAATGCAACTTGGCAGAGTATAATACCCTTGGCCCATACATTCTTTTCCCTACACCTTTATAGTCATTGTTTACCTTTTGGCATTGAGTATTGTGAAGAAATCTGAGGCCAGCCTAATTCCTTCCTCCTCCTCTTGTCTTCATGGTAGCTTGATCTTTATGCACAAAATTTTAATTATTGAAATTCAAAACCTTCACCAAGTTTGTAAGTCTACAAGAAGTTTAAATATAAAGACAAATACTAAGATGGTGAGGTAACAAAGATAAGCAAAAGCAGGGCTCTATATCAGCCCTAAGAGAAGAGGAGGCAGGGTTCTTAAAGCTTAGGAGTTGAAGCCACAGAATGAAAGAGGACCATGACAGTGACTAAGAGGTAGATGGTGGAACAGACCCAGGAGATGGTACAGAGAGCAGAGGGAGAGAGAAAGGTAGGGAGACATCTGTTCACCTTTGTCTTACCCCTCAGAGATTTACTATTGCTCTCACTGGCCAAGCCTATCTGGAAGTTGGAGGGCAGCCCAACTGGGCACTTGAGTGCCTCTCCTCCCCACTTGGCAATGAAACAGTAGCTGCTTGGGTAAAAATGCTATGTTAAAAAACAGTAACTCAGAACTTTGACAGTATTAGTTCTTTACCTTTTGGTGTCTCTTGTAAATAGGAAGTTGTTCTTTTGGGGATAACTTATCTCCTTACCCCAAGCTAATTAGGACTTGAGGAAATCTTAAGAGGATACATCTAGATGTGTTTATGTGTGGGTGTGTATATATTTGTTTTTCAGTCCTGCTTGGCAATTTATGGGCCATTTGATTAGAAGACTTGATTCTTCTATAAAGTATTTATTTCCTTTCCATTTTCTCTATCTCTTTTTAGAATAATTGGAAAATTATCATGTCTCTGGTAGTGAAAGTCCTGTTTTTTCACATTAGCTCAGTTGATAGAGCGCTGCGCTGCAGTCTCTGAGGACCCGAGTTCAGTTCCCAGCACCGCAAAAATGGGAGAAGGGCCTGGCAATCCACTCCCAATGCAATCCCGAAACAGTCCGCCACTGAAAACCCTATGAGGGTCGCTATGAGTTGGATACTGACTCGACGGCACCCAACAACAACAACAATATATTGAATATTCATTCTGAGAGATTTTCTAGATCATTTCCTCTAGATTACTAATCTTCTATTTCTTCTAAAATTTATTTTCTTTTATAATTGTTTCTCTTAATCATTTTTACCAAAGTATAACACACTAATTTTAATTGTATAGTTTAATGAATCTTGACAAGTATATACAATTAAATATGCTTGTTAGATGTAGTCATAGTGTTTATATCAGTGATCTGTTCTTTTTTTATTGATGAGTAGAATTCCATATACAGAGATATAACCATTTGTTGATCCATTAATCTGTTGCTAAACATTTGGAATGTTTTTAGAGTGGAGCTGTTAAAAACCTATTGTGAACATTCATGTATTTGTATAGACATATCTTTTCATTATGTTGGGTACATACCTAGAAGTAGAATGGCTGGTCATATGGCAAGTGAATGATTAACTTTACAAACAAACTGTACCAAAGTGATTGTACCACTTTACCTTCCTATTAGCAATGGCCGACAGTTCTATTTTATCTATATCCTCACCAAAACATGGTATTGCCAGTCTTTAACTTTAGCCTTTCTATAGGATGTATAGCGACATTTAATTGTGGTTTTAATTCACATTTTATTGATTGTAGAACAGGTTTGCTAGGTTTGCTAATTACTAATCTTGAGAGAGGATTCCTATTGCTTGGAGTATAGCAAAGATCATCACTATGCCCAGCACCATGAACAGAAATCTAAACAGTTCTGCCCACTGCATCTTGGGCTACCAATTGCCTGAGTCTTGTGAGACTGAATATATCCCCCTACAATAAGTTACATGAAGCAGGTTTATTTAAAAATATGCAGCAATGGCTAAAAGCAATATTGAATCCATTGTGAACCAGTCCCCAAAGGCTGGAGAAAGCTGCCTGCGGCAAATGGAGTCCCACCTGACCATGCTACCTATGTACTGCAGCTGAAAGACCCTGTAAAGCTGTCCTGCCCTTGCTTCATCCCACAGGGGCTACATGACTCACTGGGAAAGCTTTGAAGGACACCTTTCATACAGGGGTGAAAAGACTAAGCCTGGAGTGTCCCAGGCAGTTCCTCCCTAACTTGATATGGTACATTCCCCTGGAGGGACAGGAATGAGGTCTGGGCTCTCTCAGACAGTTCCACTTGCATCAAGAGTTTGCATTCTCAAGACTTTGAATCTTGATCAACAAATGGTAAAAATGATTAAGAGAAACAATTATAAAAGAAAAAGAGATATATGCAGGAAACAAGAAGGGAGAGAAAGAAATGGGTCAGTCCAAGGCCACCTGGAGAAAAGTCCTGCACTGATGAATAGTAATACTGAGCATCTTCCAAGGTACTGAGAACTGACATAGCACCTTGTTAAGTTCTGTATACAATGTACTTGAATACTCTGCCTGCTAAGCACTATGCTTCAGGAAAATCTGTTTAAGTCTTTGTTCTCTGTGAATTGTGAAAGATTATCTTTACTTCCATCTTTCAAATAATTGCATTTTCCAACTAAAATGATATTAAATGTGGCAGGCAGACTAATGCTTTCTTTCTCCTAATGTTCAGAACCTGTGCATATGTTAGTTTAGACAGAAAGGGAGAAGTTTAGCTCAGTTGGTAGAGTGCTGCTCTGTTCACTCTGAGGCCCTGGGTTTAATCCTCAGCACCGCAAAAATGGGAGAAGTACCTGGCAGCCCACTCCCAAAACAATCCCCAAACAATCAGCTATCAAAAACCCTATGAATAGCAGAGAAGCACTGACATAGTGCCAGGTATGGCATAGTGTCAGGGAGTGTTCAGTTCTGTTGTACATAGGGTCTCTATGAGTCAGACTCAACTCCATGGCACCTAACAACAACAACAAAGTAGCACATGGAGTTAGAGTTGCATATCAGCTGATATTAAAATAGGGATGGACACTAGCCTGGATTATCTAGGTAGACCTTATCACAAGAGTTTTTAAAAGTGAAACAAGGGAGCAGGAGGTATGACTAACGCAGCATGTGGTGATGGCCCAATGTTGCTGGCTTTGAAGATGGAGGAATGATGTCATAAGTCAAGCAAAGCAGGTGACCCTTGGAAGCTGGAAAAAGCCAAGAAATAGCCTCTTTCCCACAGGCTCCAGCAAGGAATGTGGTCCTTTGACATCCCAGTTTTAACCCGGAGAGACTCACTGTTGGTGTCAGGTCTCCAGAACTGTAAGAATAAATTTGTGTTAGTTCAAGCCACTTTGTTTGTGGAGATTTCTTAAAGCAGCAAGAAAAAACTAACACCTTACAATAATCATTTACTGTGAGCATTACTAATCCCTTAAATTAGGAAATGATGATCCCATCAGGGTTTCTTTGTCAACCTTTCATTTCCATTCTCACTTTTGTTTGTTTCAATGTTCATATCTCCTTTAACAGGTGGGTGGAGACTACACAGAATGAAACTGCTGTGCTTGGTTTTATGTTGTGTTTAGACTGAGAGGATCTATAAGTTCTTGTAAAATCAGTAGAAAATAAATTGGGGGTAAGGGTATTAAATATAATTCAAGACTCACTAGTTTTGTCCTTTGAAGATACTTTAATTTTGCAGTTATTGATTAATTAAAAAACACAGCGTTTTCAGCATTTCCTAGCTATAATAGTGCATAGGAAATTCTGTTCTAAACAAAGAATTAATGAAATAACACACCTTTACATTTTACACTGATAGCTTACAATTTACAAGGTGTTTTCACATACATTATTTCATTTGATTCTTACAACAAGCAGAAAAAAAGTCAGTGGGAAAGAAAAATGATTTATTTTCAGGCTTACAATGAGTATTTTCAAGCCAATGGGCAGTCAGTACAGGAACATACCAAGAACAAGACAGCAATACCCATAAGCCACAGTATCTGTTTTTGGTAGGCTGACAGTTTGATATCAACTGCATATTTAGCATCACTGAATGAGTAAGGAATTAAGACAGACACAAGGTTCTCATGATATTCAAAGGATTGTTAAGAACACTGTCAAAGATAAGCAGAAAGATGTCCCCAAATATATCACCTTTCCAAGACTTCCTCAAAGAGTGATATCCTTTCAAAATCTTGTCGTAACATGTGAACTTAGAAGGGACCCTGTATAATACCTAATCCAACCCTTTTATTCTACAGATAAGAGAACTGAGGCCAATGTCACACTGATAATTTTCTAGCCTGAAACTCAGATGTTTTGACTATCACTCTAGGGCTCCTTCCTATACAATGCCATCTCTTAATTATTTGCTGGGAAAAAAACATTAATTTCTTCTGTTTCACATAATTTAATTTGAAGTTAAATACTGTTTTTTTGCCACTTATTTTTTATTCAAGTTTTTATCTTGTTCTTGGCTACATTGTGGCTGAAATCAAGAACTTTATATACTTTAAAAGTATACTAATTCAGTGAACTTGATTAGTTAGAAATAGAATCCTTTGACATATTTGACAGCTTGCTCATGTTCTTAAAATACAGAATAAAATAGAGGGCTGACTAGCCCTCACAAAACCAATCTATGCCTCGGTGTCATCTACCTGGGTAGACTCTATAGCTGGGCACTAGTAGTTCCATAGAAAAAAATAGTTTTAGAATTCATAAAAATCTTTTCAATTACTGAAAACTAAATTGTAATAATCAAATTGTCATTCTTATGACTTCTTGAAGTAATTTTACAATAATATACAACAACGCGACTATAGAATTTATAGCATACATATAGAGTACAATGACCATCATGTTCTTGGGTTTAAATGAAATACAAAAAAATTAAGATATTCCATACAACTGATGTTTTACATTTATTAACATGATGACATAACTTTGTTACATAAAACTTGCTATAGCAGAGTATTTCAAATTTTTCTTGATTATTTTAAGTACATGTGGACCAACTGAAATGAGTTATCAACCTTTATGTGACATTATCATGCAGAAACACTTGACAACCAAAAGCCATACAAATTGGTGGAAAGGAGATCTCAGACAGGATTTTTCAGTGTCTTCAAAGGTTTTTATAAAGGGCTGATACAGGGGAACATAAGTGGCGTCAGTGACCTACCTGCACCGCTAAGGAAGCAAATAGAATGGTTATGTACATTAGGGTCAGTTTGATTAAAACCAATTCATCCTACATGCATGTCAATTGATCATCAAAAATGAATGCAATTTGTTTTAAACTATATTGGGATGTTGCTTTAAGATAGGTCACTGAGACACAGATAAAATCAGATGGAAAAATTAAAATCAAAGAAAAAAACAGTAAAAAATAGATTGAGTTAAGCCATGGATTCTCAACAAACACTGAACTAAATGTGCAAAAGTGCTTGAAATTTCCACATGACAGAAACATTAATTGGCAAAAAAGTATAAAAAATAACTAAACTCAAATACTAAAATTGTATCTGCATGATCATACATTCTGTTTACTGAGGAAAAAAAGAAGTTAGAAATTATGATATATCTAAAAATATCACACCTCAAAATTAAAATACAAATGTGGCAGTTTTATAAATGCTGGCCCCTTTCCTCACTACTGAGGCAGGGGATAAAAGCAGAAGTTGGGACAGTGACCCTACTTTAGGCTTATAAATATAATACACCAGTATAATAAATGAATAACAACTTTTGTTCTTAACTGTTGCAAAACATAACAAAAAACCTCATTTAAATAAGAGTACCTCTACATTGTTTGCAAGAATGAAGCCATTTGTTTTACTTAGCAAAGTATTTATGCAAACCATTGTTCTTTTTAGTTTGCTTCTTCTCCTTTAAAAAATTTACAATGAGGACTACTTGATAAACTCTAAAATTTGTCACTGTTACCCATCATCTTCTATTAAAATACTTCTAGTAAAACCTTCATGGAAGAGTTAAGGTTCAGAAACCTTAGAACACTTATCTAATACCTACAAAAATGCTGGTACCAAGGGGAAAAGGCTGGGTAAGGAGCTGCTCTAAATATATAATCAGATTACTGACTCTTTCCAAGAAAGTTATTATCTTAATCTGTGTAAATTTCCTTGGTGATAAGACATTCTATCTTCAAAAATTATCAAGAGTTTTGGTAAAACTGAGTCTGAACTACTCAAAGTAAAAATAATTATTAGATAGTTTATCTTCAAGCTTTTGGCCAACAAAAATACTGCCAAAAACTACTAAAAGCAACATATATCCTTCTTTTCAAATATCACATAGCCATAACACTGCCCATCTAAAACACCAACAAAATAAAATGGAGCACTGTTCAGAGAAAAAAACTATTGAAAAGGAAGAAATGGATGTAGGAGTAGAGAGAAAGACAACCAAGAAAGGAGGAGGAGAGTCTATACTGTGTTATGGCACAGACAATGCCTGCTCAGCGGTGCCTTGTTACATAGGTGGATGCAGAGTGCACACACAGATGATGGCAATAAAGACCTCACTCAGCTGCTGGAATGAAGGAACTAGGTAACTGCTTCAATAAGGATGGCCTCAGCTCCACCTTACATCTCAACAGAGTGCAAAGACAGTGTGAGCACTGGCAGTATCTTGTTCCTTTCTAAAAGTCAGAGAATTCTTTTCCACATTTTTCTGTTATAGAGACACGGATATCTTCTTCTTCATAGTCATCAAAGTTGCTGGTATCTCCAGAGCCTCTGAACTTTGGTATGAATGGAGCTTCAACCTACATTCAACATAGAGAGGAAAATAAATTCCTTAGAATTTCCAAACACTAAAGAGAATAAATTCCCACTATGATGACACAGTATCATCTTTAAGTGCTATTAGGTCCCTAAAGTATAATGCTACTAGAAAAAACAAACAGTAAGTTTGCTATTAATCTTGATATTTTCATGCAAGAAATTGAGCAGGCCAACAAAACACGGAAAGTTCTAAATACTACAGAAATTTCTAATACTATAGCAATTTTTAAAATAATTAAATATTGCCACCAAAATTCTGGCTCCTAAGGTTACAGAACCAGTTTTTTAATGAAACTTTCTGGAATGTTGGAAACAAGCATATCTTTTTTAGAATTACAGAATTGTCAAAACTTAAACATTTTTCTTCTTTGATCCTAAAAATAAAATGTCTTTCTACTATTTCAGATATGGTATAAAAGAAGAATTGATGCTTTTGAATTATGGTGCTGGAGATGAATACTGAATATACTATGGACTGCCAAAAGAATCAAAATATCTGTCCTAGAAGAAGGGCAACCAGAGTACTCCTTAAAAGCAAGAATGGCTAGACTGCATCTTATATATTTTGGACGTGTTGTCAGAAGGGATCAATCCCTGGAGAAGAACATCATGTTTGGGAGAGTGGTAGGTCATCAAAATAAAGGAAGGCCCTCAGCTAGAGGGATTGACACAGTGTCTGCAATAATGGGCTTAAACATAAAAAAGATTATGTGTCTGGCACAGAATTGGGGAGTGTTTCATTCTGTTGTACATAGGGTCGCTATGAGTTGGACCTGACTTGACAGTGCCTAACAACAACAACAACAACAACAACAACAACAACAACAACATTAAATAAAGATTACATCGTGTGTTGAATTTGTGAACATAGATTTTAAAAGCTGAAAAAATGATTTTAAAAGGTGTAATTTATATAGCACAGGATATACAAAGTTACACATAGGTGTTTGATTTTTTTTCTCATCATAACTTTGTGAGAAAGGCAGGGCAGGTATTCTTACTCCTATTTTACAAACTGTAAAATGGAGTTGACCAAATAAATATGCCTAATAAGTAGCTAATGCAAGTTTCAAACTCATGATTCTCATTTTCTCATTCAGAGTTCTTGCTACTGTCTTACCAGTAGTCTCAGAAGCTTTCGATTTATATAACTTTCAGCAAAATATTTTCTAGTATATATCCTTAGTATGTAATATTTATTTATAAATCATTTACATGCATTGTTATAGTAAGATATGCACACAAACAAGACATTTAAAAAGATCTGCTTTGGGGAAGGCTGTTTTACACTAGACAGAAGAATGAGCTAAGCAGACAGCTGCCTCATTTGTAGTCAAACAGCAATTTGGAGTCACAATTATGGGGTAACCATCTCTAGAGAATGACTGTGCATTTTGAGTTGTCCAGGACAAATTCTCTGTGCTGGATACATTTGGCTATTTCATTTTTCATAAACATTGGGTCAAGAATAAATATGACTATGAACTATTCAAATTTATTACCTTATTTTTACACCTCTGTGTGTAATTATGATTGAGAAGATGCTAAAACAAATGTCTAAATTAAAGTGCTGGATTATTTCTATTTATAAATTATACAGGGAGGCTTGGATATGTTTTATTGATAATCAACATTTGGCTGTCAATCAATTTGCCTAATACTAACAACGTGGTTTCTGAAAAGTGAGCTACTTCTTGGGGTAAGTCAGGCTCCTCTGGAAAATACATGAATTCTAAATGAGCACTAGCAATTCAGTTCTATCCCATTTTAGGAGTAATTATTAAAAATGCAATACATGATATAAGTAGATTAATAAATATTTGCTGAATAACAAATTTTATAAATGTAAAAAGATTAAAAAATATGTCATAAATATTTAAAATACTAATAAAACTGATGAACCACAGGCAAACCTAAGAAATATACTTAAATGTAGCATTAACAATAAATATAATAATAAAGATGACATAAATAGTAATAATTACAAGTGGATATAGATGACTTCATAAGAAAATATAAATTTCTAAAATTGACTCAAGAAGAATCAAGTGATATTCTGTTAACATTTATAAGGAATAGATATACAAGATAATTTTATATGAGATAAATTGGAACTATATGGGGGAGAGGAATCACTAAAATTTTACTGAATGCCAGAAAATATTTGAATCAATGCAGAAGTATAATACGTTCAGGAGAAAGATGTGGCAATCTACTCCTGAAACAATCAGCCATTATAATACCTTTAAGGGTCACTATGAGTCAGACCCAACTTCAAGGCACCTAGCAACAACAATATAATATGTTCATTATGGTAAATTATCAAGATTCAGATTTTTTTCCTAATTAATATGCAACTTTACTGTAATCCCAATTAAAAGCCTCAGATATACAATAAATCTTTAGGAAGACCAATAAAATAGACAAATTTAATTTGGCAAGTTAATTTTTAAAAAGCAGGTGTGGGAAATAAAGGAGGTAAGGATGGAAACAAAATACCATATATTCTGGATTCTAACCCCATGAGAGTTATTGTGAGTTGGACAGGACTCAACAGCACCCAACAACAACAAAATCAGGTGCACATTAGAATTACCTGTGGATTAGGTTTGGTCAAGGCAGCTTTGAAAGCTCTGATTTTGTGGCCCTCTAAAATGGTTGAAAGGGTATGGATTAGATCCAAGAATATATGATATTACACAACAACAAAAAAGAAGTTAGATTTCAAGAAGCACTAGATAAAAATACAGGTCAAACAGACACTCATAGGGTGGAGCAGATTCTTTTAAAATGATTGTGAAGCATGGTAATAAGTCACTCAAATCGATTGTGTAGTAAGTAGCAATTGTGATGTGAAGGGCTGAAGCATAGGGGAAAAGTGCAGGACTGGGGAAGTAGATCTTAGGTGGGCACTGAAGTCCATGGTATAGCCCACAGAGATGGAGAACACAAGAAAGAATGAAAAGATATGCCAAATGTCAATAGACAGTGGGATTATGATGATTTCAAATTTATTTACTTACCAAATCTCTTTTAAATATAGTACTGTTCAACTAAAGGTTGTCCTATGTTTTATTATGGTGACATATTTGTGATACAGATTAACTCGGTTTACATTTATATCCAAGTCTTCGTGTTTTCTGACTTCATAATACATAAGAATCCCTCTACCAACCAAACAAGCAGATATACAAAATCTAAAAATCTCAGGTGTTATTCTTTCTGCATTCTCTTTACATTTATTTATTTGACCATCTCATTAATTTTCCTATCCCTGAAAAAAATAAGCTTCATATGAGCAGGAGCAAAGGTTGACTTTGCTCATCTTATCTCCTCAGCCCCGTGAAGAATACAGAGGCAGCATATAACTATTTGGGGAAATAAGTGAATAAATAATTGCTAAAAGATAAAATGTAGAACTTTCAGATAATTTGTTTTTTCCTAAAAGAGCATTAGGGGCTGGGATTTAGCTGAGTTGGTAGAGTGCCACTCTGCAGTCTCTGAGGTCCCAGGTTCAATTCCAAGTACCGTAAAAATGAGAGAAGAATGTGACAATCCATACCAAGGCAATCCCAAAACCATCAGCCATTGAAAACCCTATGGGGGGGGCTTGCTATGAGTCAGACATAACTCAAAGGCATGGCACCTAACAACAACAATAACAACAACAACAAGAGAGCATTAAGAGTCTTTTTCCATTACTCATGCTCAAATTGGTTTTCAAATTGATAGAATTGTATCTGAAGAAAGACCAGTGCTCAATAAGTAATTTAGCAAATGTGTGGTGAGCATGTATAAACAGATCTTCACAGATGATTGTTGTTATTAGGTGCAGTGGAGTCGTGTCTGACCCACAGAAACCCTCATAGGGTTTTCAAAGGCTGATTGTTTTTGGGGGGATTGCCTTGGGAGTGAATTGCCACATCCTTCTCCCATTTTTGAGGTGCTGGGAATTGAACCTGGGACCTCAGAGACTGCAGAGCGGCGCTCTACCAATTGAGCTGAATCCCAGCCCCTGCCAGATAATATGGGTATAAAAATGAATAAGATAAGGTGTCTGTTCTCAATGAAATATTTAACAATAGTGAACATATAAAATATCAAATAACATGCTTCAGGGAAAATATCACAGTACAGGTAGTAATTAACTCTCAAAGAATTAATAAGAATATGGCAGATGCACAAATGGGCAAAATCATTCAGAGCAGAGGGAAAAAGTCTTTTTGGGAAACAATACATAAAAAATTTGGAACCCTGATAAATGTTCACAGAGAGGTCAAAAATACAGACCAAAAAAAGTGTCCAGAAATTAAATTAAAGCAATTAAATGTTATATGTGGCTGCATGCTAATTCTGGGTGTTGTTATTATTGTTAGGTGCTGTCGAGTTGGTGTCCAAATCATAGCGGCCCTATGTACAACAGATGAAACACTATTGTCAGTGCTTCCCCGCTATTCATAGGGTTTTCAATGGCTGATTGTTTTTCAGGAGTGGGAATTCTGGGTAGGAGACTGTATTTATTTATATATTGTCTTTCTCATGTGGCTTCACATAAATTTTGAAATGAAAACCCTTAGGATTAATATCTTATTTCCACAGTACTGTGAAGGGTGAAGGGCATGACAAGGAAAGATTTAACAGGGAAACCACTTTGGATCAATAGTCAAGAATACATAGGTTATTTTTTATCTAAAAGAAAATTCATTTTAAGTTGTAGGCTATAAGGTTCTTTATATCCTGCATAAGATTAGTTTTAAAAGTAAAACAATTAACACTATGTTTTAAGTTGAAAATACCTCTGTAACATATTCCAACCCCAACTTGAAAAAAGCTTTTAAATTAAAAAAAAAAGGACAGCCTCACCTTCCTCTGGTAAATAGCAATCCAATCTGTTGTGGCAAACCATTTGTGAGTTTTTATATCACTCACACCATTCTTTAGATTTCCAAATCGCTTAGTTAAGTCCACCTGGAGCAGGTTCTTTAGCAGGTCCTTGAGATCAGAACTGAAGTGGGATGGGAATCGGACCTGTACAAAACAAAAACAGCATGTGGTGAAACACATTCCAAGACTCATTATATCTCTGCTTTGATTTCATAAAGGCTTTCTGTTAAGTGACAGGTCATTATATAAAGAAAGATACTTAGTGATGATGACCTTCAATTACTTTTAACTTACATTACAGTCCCCATAGTAGTCTTAATGAGAATCATTTGGGTGAATGAACTAAAATTGTTCTCTGAAGGCCTAGTGTTTGTCATGAACTCTCTTTAAGAACATAGACCAGTATCCAGAAACTAAATGTGCATACATACAGAACTTTTTATGAGAAGGTTTACCTATTTCCAAGAGAGATCCAATTGGATCTCATTATAAAATTCTGTTCAGAGATGTGCAAATTAAACTTGTAATATAAACTGAACAAGTAGCATATCAAAGAAACCAGCAGGTATATTTTGAAAAAAGATCTGCCAAAAAGGAAGTCTAAAATGTTTGTAAAAACCCATACTTCCTTTCACAGCATAGGGATCTTTTTCATTTATTAGTAGATGGCCTTTTGAGGATAATTCAGCTATTATGAAACAGTATACAAAAGACTGGAATAAATTTGGAGGCGAGATAATGAAAAAGATATTCTTGGGACTCAGCTGTAATTATTGTGCCCACTTTATTGGTAAGGGTGATGCAATTGAGATCTACAATGATTAAATAATTTGCTTGAGATTACAGCACTAATAAATGCAGAGCTGTAACTCCAAACAGGGACTGACTCTAGCATATATACTTCTAATACACACTTCTGCATTGCTCCCATGATTCAAAACCTTGAAAATAGTAATTATCAGGAATATTCTAAAGGACTGAAAATTTCAACTTAAAAATATTTTTCTGTACTTTTCCTAGTTGGAGTAATAACTACAAAATAAGGAGCATCCAAAAGGCACTCTGTCTACATTTAAAATAATATAACATTTTTGCAATAGTTATATTAACTCAAGACTTTTTATTGTGATACATATAAGCTTTGTTTAGATTCCAAAGAAATAACCTAAGTAGATCTGTCTTTTCTTAGAATAAAATTTATATGAACTGCTCAATAGTAATGTGCGTTATTTCCTTCATGATGTTCAGAACTGTAGCCAGTCATGTGCTGCATATAAATTATCTTCTAAATTCACGTAACGTGCACTAGAATGCATGAAGACTATAAGCACCAAAATAAAGTAATTCTTTATTTTAGAATGTAAATAAATCAACAGTCTTGAATTAGTCAATATGGGCAAATGTGTGTGTGTGTGTGTGTGTGTGTGTGTGTGTGTTTGTTTAATCTTTAGAACAAGAGTTTGTGTGTGTAGGGGGGTGGTTTGAGATGGTTGATATCAGAATCATTTGGAAACCTTTCCAAGTTACAGATATATCCTCCTCATTGCACCACATTACACCTTCTTGTCCCTCTTGGATAGGTAGCACATACTCTCACAGTGGTACAGGTCAATGGTGGGAATTTCTAATAATTTGCTATATACAGTATATTAACCTGGAGACACAATTTCTATGATAGGAAGTGTGACCAATTTTTCTTTCAAAACTGTATCAAGAAGCATATTATTTTATCATTATAATCAATTATAATTACTTTAGAAAGTGAAATCAGAAGCATAGAATACAGGAACTGGAGGGAACTTGTTGTTAGGTGCTGTTGAGTTGGATCTGACTCACAGTGACCGTAAGTACAGCAGAAGGAAACACCCCAACACTGTGCCATGCACACAGTGACAGTGCTTCTCTGATATTTACAGGGTTTTCAATGGCTAATTGTTTGGGGAGTGGGTTGCTGGGTCCTTCTCCCTAGTTTGTCTTAGTCTGGAAGTTCAGCTGAAACTTGTCCACCATGGGTGGCTATGCTGGTATCTGAAATACCAGTGACATAGCTTTCAGCATCACAGCAACATAAAGGCCCCCACAGCAAGATGACAGACATGTGAATGTGGAAGGACCCTGTTGTTGTTGCTGTTGTTAGGTGCCGTTGAGTCAGTATCTGATGACCCAATGTACAACAGGCGAAACAGTATTGTCAGTGCTTCTCTGCTATTCATAGGGTTTTCAAAGGCTGATTGTTTTGTGGGAGTGGGTTGCTACGCCCTTCTCCCAAGCCTATAGCACCTGATTTTCTCAGGTGGTCTCCCATCCAAGCACTAACCAGGCCTGACCCTGCTTAGCTTCTAAGATCTGACAGGATCGGACACCACAGTGGTAAGGCTGCAGGCTTGGAAGGAACTTAGTGTAATCTAATTCATCATTTTAAAGATAAGGAAGCTGAACTCCAGCTACCAACTTGGTCAGTGGAATTCTTGGGAAAACAACTTAATCCTCTTGACTTCTGTTTTTATGAGCTTTCTGCCAGTCTGTGATAGGGTAAATATGAGAATAGCTATCAAGAGTCAGCTATAGAAATGAGAAGGTCTAAACCCATTAAACCATTAGGTCTGAGAGACAAGGTTATCAGTCTATTTTCCTTAATTTTATTTCCTGTTTAGGATCTTTCCCCCAACTTTTAGATATCATGTTACTTTTGTGTTTCCTAATGATGTTTCTCTAAATCTGTTCTCCAGTGAAGTACAGATATGTAGAACCAGGTCTCAGCAGAATCATATGTCATGCTTAGAATCTGCAGAAAACCTATTTAATCAGTATTTTGAGGGTGGGACACCAAAGATGGAGTCTACTTCATGAAGACAGAAGCTATAACTGATGTGTTGCATCCAGCCCATAGAGAACTGGTCTGGCATATACATTAAGCTTCATAAATATTTAATGACTAGATGAATTCAAATTCAGTACTAACAACCTACTATGAGCTAGGCACTCTTGTGTTCAGATATAGTAGTAAACAAAATAAGAAATATTCCTGTATCCATGGAGTTTTCATTCCAGTGAGGACAAATGAGATAATAATGATAACCAGAGTGGTACTCTAAAAATGTCATTGTATCACTCCTTACAAGTTGTACCATTAGAAGTAATATTTTATAGTTTTACCTTGAAGAAAACAAGGAATCATTCCAAGAGGTTGTTTTTGGATGTCCCCCACAATCCCCGGGAATGAACCCCAAGCCTTGAACTTGTATTCTACCATTGAGCTGGAACCCCAGCTCCACATTGCAAAGTTTTAAAAGAAGTTACCAGATCTGATTTGACATTTTTTTTAAAGAATCACTCTAGTGACTCAGAGGAGAGTAGTGGCAAGGGAGATTATAAAAAAAAAAAAAAAATTGGTTGAATTCTGCATACATTCTAAAGGTAGACCCACAGTGACTTCCCTATACATGAGACATAGGGTGAGGACTCCAAGTTGTTTTGGCCTTACCAACTAAAAGGATACAGTTGTCATCAATTGAGATGGAGAAGGTTGTGGAAGGAACAGATTTGTTAGGGGGAATCAATATCTTTCAGTTTTAGAGACGTTGCGTATAACATACTTATTAGACATCCAAGTAGAGATCTCAAGTAGGAAATTAAATACAGGTATCAGGTATGAATTAGAAAACTAAATTTAGATATTGTCAGCTGGCTTTTAAAGATTTGAGGCTGGATGAGACTACTAACAAAGAGAAAGAAGAGGGACACGTCAATGAGATTGAGAAGGAGAGATCAGTACTGTAGGAATAAACTCAAGACTGTGAAGAGTCTCTGCAACCAAATGAAGAAATAATGAAGGAACCACTGAACTGCATTCCATTTCTTGCTCTGCCACAAATAACCTTTTGGCTTTGGACAATTATGAGTCTTGGTTTACCTACATATAGGATAAGAGAGTTATACTAAATAAAATCAAACATACTTTACATCTCAAAAATGGTAGACTTTTTATTTTTCTAATTATAATGATGATGATGATGATGAGTTTTTGGAATCAGGATCTTGCTATGTTGCCTAGGCTGGCCTCAAACTTTGGGCTCAAGTGGTCCTCCTGCTTCATGCATCCAAGCACTCAGGATTATAGGAGCACAACATACGCCCTGCCAAGATATTTCTTTAGTAGAAAAAAACTCTGGGTTTCAATTTCAACTCTAATTACCTACATATTCTATGATCTAGAGAAATTCTTTTATCTTTCGGAGTCTCAGTTTCTTCATCTATAAAATGATGAGGGTATAAAAATCATAAAAAATTATGTAACATTTATGAATGGCTTGCATTATTATATCTAGTATCTTGCAGTCAGCCTCCAGCCATACCAAAGTGGTGTCTGATCCCGTCAGATCCCAGAAGCTAAGCACGGTCAGGTCTGGTTAGTCCTTGGATGGGAGACTCCCTGGCACTACCGGGTACTGTACGCTTCGGAGAAGGACCTGGCAACCCACTCCCCAAAACAATCAGCAATTGAAAACCTTATGAATAGCAAAGAAGCACTGACAACAGTGCCAGGCATGGCACAGTGTTGGGTAGTGTTTCGTCTGTTTGTACATAGGATCACTATGAGTTGGACCCAACTCAAGGGCACCTAACAACAATGTCTTGTAGGTGCTAATCCAATACATTTTTCATTTTTCAGCCTCCCATTAGAATACTATTTTGAATCAAAAAAGAAATTTTGAATACTGAATTTTGAATCAAAGAAAGAATGTGGAAGACAGCAAGTCTATAATCTATGTGTTCCCAAAATATCCAAGGATAGTTTGCATTAGAAAAGCCAGTTGGAATATACAGGAAGTTTTTCTTTTCTTCTTGGGTTATGCTCTACCTGTTAATTCACTGAATGAACACTTTTATCTTTTCTGAAGATACTAAATTTGATAAAGCGAGGGACAAAATGGATGACAATAACCTTATTTTATATTGACAGCATTGTGAATATAGCTGATACTCTAAACTACTTTGTCAAATTATGTAATATGTTAAACTATGAAACTCACTCTAAGTTGAGTGAACTCAGCAGAATATTTGTTCTGCTCGCAGCACCAATTATAAAGTCTTGTGCTTTTCAGCTTTAGGAATAACTATTTTTTGTCCAAATTTAAGAGGAAGTTACACACAAAAAGCAAATTAGCTCATGTTGTTATTATATCCATGATTTAAATTCACAAGCTGTTTTTATCCTTTTTTTTTAGAAATAAAATAAGACCAAATCAAATTTGCCTACACTGAGCGTAATTACAAAAATTACAAAGTTGATCTTTAGTTAATAGAAGGGGAAAATCTTACTGCTATTCTGCAATTATTGGCAGGAGAAAAGACTGTGTAATTAGTAACTTGTTCCCAGGTGGTCTCCCATCCAAGTACTAACCAGGCCCCACCCTGCTTAGTTTCCGAGATCTGACTGGATTGGATGCCACAGTGGTATGGCCCACAGGCCTCTCTAAATTAGGTACAGTAAATTCTAAAAAACCCTGCAAGCCCAGTAAAGGATTTATCTAGCAAAAATAATCCTATACATTAATCACTTTTTCAAAAGCTAAAACAGCTTTTCATATACTAGGCTTTCTACAGACATGGTACAAAGCTCCACATTGCCTTACAGGACCTAGGGAAACTTTAATCAGACTATACTATAAATAAAAAGAGCTAGAACTTTTTAAATATTTAAGTATTGGTACCATGTCTATGATGTCTCTAATCTGTTCTCTTATCTACACAAAAACAGTGGTAGACAGAACAAATCTAGATGATTTCAGAGGGCTGTTACTCATCCCATCCTCAACGCAAACTCCTCCAAAATTAAGGAGCCAGTATTCCAATCATTTGCCATTCAGATCACTAAGGTGAAGGACTATCTTAAAGCATGTATTCACAATATTTTAAATGACAAAAATAAAGTTAAAAAATGGCCCTGGGGTCTTATGCAAAATTAGTAAAATTGTTTTCATATTTCATGAAAATGACTTCTGTGTACTTCTAAGTCTCTTTAATTATGTTGTTGTTAGGTGCCATGGAGTCAGTATCTGACTCATAGTGACCCTACATAAAACAGGCAAAACAGCATTGTCAGTGCTTCTCTGCTGTTCATAGGGTTTTCAATGTTGGATTGATTTTTAGGAGTGGGTTGCCGAGTCCTTCTCCCAAGCCTACAGTACCTGGTGTTCCCAGGCAGTCTCCCATCCAAGTACTAACCAGGACCGACCCTGCTTAGCTTCCAAGATCTGACAGGATCAGATGCCACAGGGCTATGGCTGCAGGCTTCTTTAATTACAGCCATAATCAAATAGAATATGACATTTACATTTCCCAAAAAAGCATTAATAATGGCATCTTAGAAAGAGTCTAGTGGTATATATGCAAATGCGTATTTTATTTAGAAAATAGAATGTGTGCAGAAAAAAGGCACAGCAGGACTGAGATTGCCTCCCTCAGAAAGGACTGCCTACAAATATGATTGTAGGCAGGTATCTGGGAACTTGAACGGTACCTGTTTCTTATATTGTATGAATTTTTCCCTAATGATAGGCATGGTTCACTATGTCTAGACTGTTAGTACAAATAATATGATTTATGCTGAATATCTGCTTTCACTTGGGAGTCTGGGATTTTGTTATGCAGAGGGTACATATGTAACCAGCTCTTGATAAAAACACTGTGCATTGAGTCTCTAATGAGTTTCATTGGTATATAACATTTCGCATGTGCTTTACAATTTGTTGCTGGCTCTGCTAGCTGATGGCTGTGGAAAGCTTGTGCCCGGTTTCCTCTGGACTTTGCCTGGTGTGCCTTTTCCCTTTTTCCCTTCGCTGATTTTGCTTCATATCCTCCTGCTGTAATCACCTTAACAGTGACTACCAGTGTATTCTGAGTCCTGTGAGTCCTCTCAGTGAATTACCAAACCTAGAGATGGACTTTGGGACCCTGACACAGAAGCGAGTAGCCACTTGGCTGCTAATCAATTACCCATCATGTGAATATTGATTTTCTTCAGGAAAAATTAACCAAATCTTTGATCACTAAGCACTTACATTTATAACTGTATACTTTATGCAGTATCTTCTTGTACATTTTTGGTATTCATTAAAAAGTAGAATATTATTTACATTATATGGTGAAGCTAAGAATTCTTAAAATTATGTATTTCAAAGTTTCTAACTATGATTTCCACAACAGCTTTTACTTGATTACTTCATTTGCATGTATTATTTTTGTACACGACATTAACTGTTATATTTCCATAGGTAATACAGCCAGATAGAGTTGTGGAAACCAGAACTGGTCTTGTCATAAAGTATATGGTACTGAGGTATGAAATTTACAGGTTATATACAGAAACTCTGCATATGCACTGCTAGGATGTTGTTGTTGTTGTTGTTAGGTGCCATCGAGTTGGTATCTGACTCATAGCGACCCTCATAGGGTTTTCAATGGTGGACTGTTTCAGGATTGCCTTCGGAGTGAATTGTCAGGTCCTTCTCCCATTTTTGTGGTGCTGGGAATTGAACTCGGGACCTCAGAGACTGCAGCACAGTGCTCTACCAACTGAGCTAAATTCCAGCCCCTGCTAGGATGAGGCATAGTTAATACAGGATTATAAATCTTTTCTGTCAACTGTGCATTTCTAAACCTGAACCTTAATACTCCATGAATAATTTGACATTTAAATACCACCTCCTCTGTTTTTTTAAAGGCAAAATATGTGTAGGAGTGCATCTAACTAGCAGATTGATCATCTTTCTGTACATTTAAAAATAACACTTTGAGTTTAAATATTGTAATGGAGTACTTAGCAATCTATTGTTCAAGTACGTGTATTTTAGTGAATTTAGCACTTAATAAATTTTATTTTAACTTTGATAGGTTATATATAATTTTATTATAGTACTTATAGTTATGATACATATAATTTTCACAATATATTTACAATGGAAAATATAATCAATATAAAAGTTATTACATAAAACAATATATTTTTAAAAATCAGAAAAAGGAATTCTGAATGAAAAATATATTCTTAAATGACTTATCTTTAAAACCATTAACAACTGCAAATATAGGATCCATAAATGTTAAGACAAAAATTGTATTTTAATGATTTGAACAAATAAAATTTAAAAACTAGTTAGTTTCTATATGGCTTTTAGCTACTAACCAAATAGATAATAAGAGTTTTGCAACGTGCATAGTGACACATTTTAGTTTGGATTTGGGGTTGAAAACAGTTTTATTGGGAAATGATGAATATGATCTGTGTCTCACATAATATAGATATTAGATCTCACTCAAAGACAATCTTCCATTTCTATGAGGTCTGCTTTAGATGAGAAAAGGGAGTGATAGATGGAAATAACTATATCCAACACAAGGACAGATAATCTGGCATCTTTAGTTAAAACCAAGAGTATACCAAGCACTTGGTCATATTTCTAAATTAATGAAGAGAAATATTCATGTTATGATATAATTTGATATAATTTTACGTTGTTATTCTTCTAAAGTAAATATAATTTATTTTAAACTGTTATGATTTCAGAATTTGTGCAGATTATTGGATAAAAATGATAAGAAATGAAAAAATTCGCGAATAGCTGAAAAAAATATTGCTCAATGTAGAATGATTGTCAAACTAAGGCTAATCCATTCTGACAAATATACATTCATTTAAACTAAATTTCTATTACAAGTAAATATAAATGTAGTTATGATAGCATCCCTGTTCAGAAAATTTGATTTTTTTTTTCTTTTTGCAGAATTGCAGGTTGAGCAATCCAGGGCCTTGCATGAGCTAAGCAAGTGCTCCACGACTGAGTGGCACCTTTGGCCCTATTTTTAAATTTGAGACAGGGCCTCAGTAAATTACATAGGCTGCCCCTGGCCCAGAACCTGCAATTCTTCTGCCTAAGCGTCCCAAGTAGGTAAGATTACAGGCTTGTGCAAAGGTGTCTGGCTAATATTTGATTTCTTTTATGAAGAAGTTAAGTATAAATAAAAGCAATATAGTAAAGATTCAAGAACTTTGTAATTACCTTTAATTAAATTATTCCAAACAATTACTTTAGTTTCTACAATCTCAGACTTTGCATAATTTAAGGAGGGATGGAGAGGAGAATCAACGTGGAAGGATAAAGGGGGAGAGGATAATCTCAATGTAAACGATGCAATTTCATGAGTACACTGGAAAAATAGGGGAATATAACCCAAATGTACAAATGAGTTTTACTACATTTTAGTCAAAATGTTCTATAAACCTTGTAAGTTGATAAAAGTGTAACCAAAAGTGATGTAATAGTTGCATAATGAAAAAAGCCAATGCTGTATTATTCTGTACCTTAGCATCATTTACCAATAAAGGGAGAAAAAATATTATTCTTTCATTTGTAATTTTAATACATATCTCAGTTTTCTCACAATCCTTCCTGCAGCCATAGCACCCTGTCATCCAATCCCACCTATTTCAGAGCTAAGCATGGTGGCCCTGGTTAGTCCTTGGATGGGAGACTTCCTGGGAATACTAGATGCTGCAGGCTAGGCAGAAGGACCTGGCAACCCACACCCAAAACAATACACCATTGAAAACCCTATGAAAACCAGAGAAGCACTGACAATAGTGCTGGGTATGCCACAGTATAAGGGAGTGTTTCATTCTATTATACATGGGGCCTCTATGAATCAGACCTGACTCAACAGCCACAGCAACAACAGCAGCATAATCCTTCATATAACCTTTGGTTCTTATTCATTCTCTCTCTGTCTCTCTCACCCTATCTTTTGAAAGAGGGCCTCACTATGTAGCCCATGCTGGCCTACAACTAGTTATGGAGCCCAGGCTGTCCACGAACTAGTGATCTTCCTGCCTCAGTCTCTTGGGTGCTGGATTATGGGTATGCATCACTGCACCTGGCTCTCTTATTCTATCCTGAAATTTAAATATTCACTTCTCAAATTATTAAAAAAAATTAGTGCCTTGTCTATTAGTTTTTCTCAATATTTTATTGTTCTTTTACTATGACTTTCATATTCTATTGTTATTGTTGTTGTTGTTAGGTGCCATTGAGTTGGTATCTGACTCACAGCGAACATAGTGTTGTATGTAGGGACATACAACAGGCAAAACACTATTGTCAGTGCTTCTCTGCTGTTTATAGGGTTTTCAATGGTGGATTGATTTTTGGCAGTGGGTTGCCAGGTCTGTCTCCCAAGCCTACAACACCTGGTGATACCAAGTGGTCTCCCATTCAAGTATTAACCGGGTCTGACCCTGCTTAGCTTCCGAGATCTGACAGGATCAGATGCCATAGGGCTACGGCTGCAGGCCTTCATATTCTACCAGGGAAAAATAATTTCAAAGACAATGACATCTGAAGCCTAGAGATCAATAACTATAACAAGAACAGCAATGATACTTAATTACTTAAATATTACATTCTGTCTTTTTGTGTTGCTTCTTATCAGTGTAAATCTTTTAATACCTAACTTATTTTATTTATCTGTAAGAAGTATTTACTTTTTAGCTTTGACATAGTTGAGGTATATATGTTTAGGTAGTCTCCAAATTTGTGAATAATGACTTAATATCAAACTTTCTCCATAAAATGAGGTAAAATACAAGGAAAAATCTTTTGACCCTTGTAGACTATATATACACTATGAGATATGGAGCAATAATCCTATATTCAGATGTGAACTGTGAGTGGTTGGATAGACAAAACCTATTGGTAAGTGTTTTATTTTGTTGTGTTTTGGCCTAGCTGTGCAGCATCCATGATTTAATTTTGTATCTTGGCAAAAAAAGAAACAAATTATTATATTATGTACATTCAGAGTAACTTCCACTGATTTTAATACTGTAAATTTTAAATTCATGGATGCTGAGGTCAGCTTTACATTAAATGCAGAGCTTGAATCTGCCTAAGCTGCAAAGAAATAGAGTTTATCTCTAACTCCTTCAAAAATCTTTCAGCAAATTAGGTTTACTTCTGCTTAAAATGGTAATAAAATACAAAAATGGCAACTATACCCATCTCAGTGTAGTGTGATGCTAAAATTTGTTGTGCTATATCACAGTCATATTCCAAATGGAGCTACATAGTCTTAACAAAAGGACAAGGTAAAAGTGTGTGCCATATGCAGAAATATCAAGAAGGGAAAACATTCTTTCCTATTTACTCTACTACTAATGCACAGATTGCCTCTTTCTGGGACTGTTTAAAAGGTTACTCTTTCTTTGCTACATGTTTGAACGAATCAAGTGCATCTCTATTGAAATTTACTGTGCTTCTTTTTTTTTTTTAATTTTAATTTTTAAAACTTTATTTTGAGAGAGGGTCTCATTAAATTATGCAGAGTGCCTCTGGTGTTGAACTCATGATCGTCCTGCCTCAGCCTCCAAGTCATTGGGATTAGAGATGTGAGCCACCATATCCAGCCACTATGGTACTTTCTGAAAAGATCTCAAGTATGAGCTAAGGTGAGGGACTAACCTTAATGAAAATATGTCTGGAAACGAAATTAGAGATTATAAATGTAAAACAGAGAGGATCTGTGGAGTAATCTGTAATGTAAAATATTATGACACAGTAAATCTACTTATGCTTGACAATAATTAATATCATTTCCATGTTTTCTAAAGCTCAACGGTGATTGTAATCACAATCAATGTGAACAATTCTATTAAAATCAGTTCTGTGAATTCTTATCTTAAAAAAGACTTATCCATTTTTTATTTCCTTCTAATTTTGTGGTGGTATTTGACATAAATTCAAATAAGAAGTCTCTCCTGGAAAAATAAAGGGTACATAAAAACAGCTCCTAAAACTTCCAACTAGAAGTATCCATATGAAATAACAATTTTTACTTATTCAAAGGAATACTGAGAATTATGACACTGATCCTATGCTTTATAGGCAATAAAAAATACTAAAAATGGAAGTTGTCTTATTATTTTGCTAATTTGTTTGTACAACTGCCTTTTTTTCTTACAAGAGAAGCAATGCTGGATATTTCTATTTTTTTTCCCCAACTGAGGATAATATTCTGGTCACACAATATAGTTCTAGTCTGTGAGCATTAAAACTCACATGTAGAAGTAATAAGAAAGGAGTAATAGAATATATTACTTACCTTCCCAGAAACAATCTTTTCATAAATCTGAATAGGTTGGTCTGCAAAGAATGGGGGGTAGCCAGCGGCCATTTCATAGATTAGCACTCCTAATGCCCACCAATCCACTGCCTTATTGTAGCCCTGAGATAAACCAACACCAGTATTAATTATTACTGAAGGTACTCAGAGGAAAATGAAGTTATAAGTAATTACAGAATTATCTGGAAGAATATGAAAAAAATTTAAAGCAGTTGCTAAGCAGGTATGCAACAATAGAATGAAAAAAATGAACAAAATATATCATGGCAGATTTAAATTTTAAAAAGGGAAGAATTTCTAGATATTGGAATTGGATACTGGGAAGGATTATTAAATCTTCCTAAAACCATTAAGATTATTAACAATGAAATTTCTTCAATTTCACTGGGTTGTTACTCAACAACAGAAAGGGAGTTAGACCAAACTACCTCTTAAGGTTCATTCTAGGTCCAAAATCTCATGAAGCAAGTTTTCAATAGCATATCTAGAAATGTCAAAAGTTTTGAAGCAAAAGAATAGTGTTGGAATAATAAATAGTGTGGTTGACTTCAAAATATTCTACACTCTTGGAGTTGTTGCTAGGTGCCATCAAGTCAAGTCTGACTCATAAAGACCCTCATAGGGTTTTCAATAGCTGATTGTTTTAGGATTATTTAGAGAGTGGATTGCCACATCCTTCTCCCATATTCTTGGAGTTAGGAGTGTGAATATACTAGGGATAATAACATCCATAATCACAGTATTATGTGACGGCTAAAAGGTTAATGTAGAATCCACTTAAGTATACTTTACTTTTGCTTTGTACTATTCTGTTTTGATCTCTAATATATGCAGGAAAGGAAACCAATTCATAGGGTTTATGAGGACTATATCAAAGGAAGAGAAATGACATGTATAAAAAGTGCTTTGCAAACCAAATATATAATTCAAAGATTATGTTCTGTTTGGTTTGGTTTTTTAATATTAAGCTTACTAAATCTCACATCTAGAAGTATTTATGAAAGAATAAATAATAGCAACATGTTTATATAAAGCTTCTCTGTCAAGTGACAAAAAAAAAATATGGGGAAAACCCAACAATCACCTGATCATGGGAGGAATAAGCTGAGTCCTTCCCAGATCTTCTGTTCTGTCTTCAAAGGTGCCCCTGAGTTACAATCACCACATTCTCCCTTATGCCAAAATGCCAGCTTTACAAATGATTCATTTTTCAAATTATTAGCCACAATATCATAACATAGAGACTGTCCTTTTTAATTTTTTCCTGGTTATGTACATTTTATAAAAGGAGAGACTTATATAATAGGAATAACATTTTATTTTAGTTGGTCATCAACTTGGCTATCTCTTTCATTTCTATGTTTTAAATTTTGTGCTAATGTTTATAGTAAATATGTGAGATACAAGTTAATACCCTAAGTATGTTGTTGTTGTTGTTAGGTGCCGTCAAGTCGGTATCCGACTCATAGCGACCCTCATAGGGTTTTCAATGGCTGACTGTTTCGGGATTGCCTTGGGAGTGGATTGCCAGGCCCTTCTCCCATTTTTGCAGTGCTGGGAATTGAACTTGGGACTTCAGAGACTGCAGCACAGTGCTCTACCAACTGAGCTAAATCCCAGCCCCACCCTAAGTATAGAGAAGTTTTAAAAGTCTATAAGGAAAACACTAAACAATAGATAATAGGCAAAGGATATGGATGAACAATTTATGCATGCATATAAAAATACTAAATGGTTATAAAGCATTTAAAAAATATAATAAAGTCATTAGAATCAAAACAATGAAATCATTTAGCCTATTAAACTAGAAAATATTTTAAAAATGAGAATATCCAGTGCTAGAGCCTGTGTTGTAAACAGTTACTATCATATACTACTGGGAGGTATGTAAAATGGTATAATCTTTTTGGAATGCAATTTAGTAATATGTATCAACAGTCTTAAAAATGTTCATACCCTTTGACCTAGTAATTCCACTTCTTGGAATCTATCCTAAGGAAATAATGTGGAATACAGAGAAAGCTTTATATATAAAAATGTTTATCATAGTTATTGATAATAGCAACACAAACAAAAACCAATCAACACAAACCCTAAACAAAACAAAAACCAAAAAGAAAATCTAATCAACAACAAAAATGGTTACTTTATAGTATTTTTACATACAAGCATTAGCACTACACAAAGAAGAAAAACATGATTGCCTGCTTGTTATCATGCAAGTAAAAAGGCTAGACACAAAATTATACATTCACTATGATCTCAACTAGCATAACAAACATAGAAAAAATACACCAAAATGTATTTTCTTAAAAACAGGTTACTGTTAGGTGGTGGGATTAAAGGATTTTTTAAAAATTTCTTTATATTTTTCTGTATTTTCCAAAATTTTTGCAATTAATATCTATTACTTTTACAACATATACCCACTTGTACAAGCTTTGATGCTTGTTTTGTGGCCACATTACTTGTTAAATCCATTTAAAGTAGAAGAAATGTATAAACAGCAATGATATTTACATTATGAAAGATTAAAAAGTTATATATGATTTTAGTTATAAAGATAGTAAGGGGAAGCCTATAAGAAATCTTTTATTTTATTCTAGCACTTCTATAGGTTAGTTAGTTTGTGACCCACCAAGGCATATATCTTATTTTTTTCCCTTTCCTTTTTTTTGTTTGAGCTCAGTTTTTGTTACATTTCCATTTCTAGCTTTCTCTATGAAGAGATGGCAAAGAAAGGAGGGAAAAGAGAAGTTGAACCATTCTTTTAAACATGGTTATAGTTTCTCCCACCACATTTCACTATTTGGAAAAGTGGGACTGATTTCAATAAAACTAAAATTACTATTACTATTAAGCTAAAATTAAATGTAATTTCCATACATCTCTTTCATTTTGATGGTAAATTTGAAACAAAGTAAGAATTGAAAACTGGTGCATACCTTTCCTCACTCTCATTACTGGGAATGACTAAGAAGACTATATTTTTGGCTTTAAAACATGGATTTAGAGGTTAGATTTATTCACTGTATTTCTCTAATGTTCAGAACCAAATAAGTTAGGGGATTAGTGGTATATTATTATTTAGTAATCATACAAATATAGATTTAAATTCATGCCTTACATTAAATAAAAATGTAAACTTAGGTCAATAAACAGTTTTTTTAAAGTCCACAGTAATGTATGCCTCATATTACTACTTCTTTTATCAGGGGTTCCCAATTCCCAGCATGTGACCTATTAGGAACAGGGCTGCACAGCAGGAGGAGAGTGCAGGCGAATGAGCAAAGATTCATTTATAGCTGCTCATGGAAAATTTGTCTTCCATGAGAATGGTCCCTGTGCTAAAAAGGATGAAGACCCCTGTCTTACATATTGACATTTTAAGTTTACCTTGCTGAGGATTATTTCTGGAGCCAAATACTCTGGAGTACCACATAATGTCCAAGTTCTGCCTTTAACTCTCTTGGCAAATCCAAAGTCTGTCACCTATAAAAGAAAAAAGAAAAAGAAAAAAAGTGTACAAATTTATCACTTCACAATAAAAGTATTTGTTGTACCTAAGTTGAAAGTTAAAAATTCAAGATTAAAATTAAAACTATGGAAAAAAGGAAAAAAATTAAGTTAATGTAATTGAGACTAATTCATGAAAAAAAAACTATTTACTGAATGAAGGTTAGAACAAACCAATTTGGAAACCTCTTTTCTTTCTCAAAATACAGAAACAAATGAATAAGAAACAATGAAATGCTCTTCAGTCATTATCATAAGACCCTAGACCCATGGAATAAATTGGTGAAAATAAAAGATTAAAATAATAGTTTTAATGAAAATGAAATAATGCAACAAGTATCCCTTAAGTCCAATATGTCTTCTTATATTTATTCCACCATCTTATATTAATTTCACCATCTAAGTGAAAGCAATAGGAAAATTTATTGATAAATATGTCAAAAGAATGCTCTTGTTCTATTAATAGAGAAATGGAGAGGAAACATTGCCGCCAGTCCAGTATTGGTACTCAGGGCTCCTTTGGCAGCTATACTACAGTCATAAAGAGTATGGAATCTGGGACTGGATTGCATGGGTTCAGATTCTAATTCTACCATTTACTGGCTGCATGGCTTTGCTATGCCTTAGTTTTGTTAGCTTTAAAATGAGGATAATAACAGTATTTATACTTTATAGGCTTATCAGGATTAAAAGAGATAATAGAATGGAGGTTGTGTATCCCTTAACCAAAATGCTTAGGACCAGATTTTGGAATATCTTCACAATGAGATCTTGGTGATAGCATCCAAGTCTAAACATAAAATTCATTCGTCTCACATATACCTGATAGTCATAGCCTAAAGGTAATTTTATACAATATTTTTAGTGCACTTGTATTTTCACTGCACTCATCACATGAAGTCTTGCATAATTTTCAGCTTGTAGTGGCATAACTCACAAAGTTTCACATTGGAACATTTTGAATTTTGCATTTTCAGACTGGAGGATACTCAATCTATGTAAAACACTCATATATGCCTGGTATTAATTAGTGCTGTAGTACAAATTTAGCTATTATTATTTCCTTATGTGGGAGCCTGTGGTGAGTTAACAACTACAGGTTATAGGAGACATAAACAGGTTCTACCCTTTATGTGATTTTTTCTTTTCTTTAATAGCAGGAGAACTATGCATTCAATTTAAGCTATTAGAAGAATTAATTGTTTCCTTCAGGAAAACAAATCCAATCAATAGTTGGGGTTAAATATGTAAATTTCTTATATAGTGTTTTCACAAATAATATTATATATAATGTATTCAAGTCATACCTGGATATAACCTTGATGGTCAATTAAGAGATTTTCAGGTTTCAGATCTCTGTAGATGAGGTCTAATGAATGGAGGTACTCAAATGTTAACACTATCTGAGCTGCATAGAACCGTGCATGGGGTTCACTAGAAAGACAAAACACTGATGTTCAGTAAAATAGGCAGCAAATACTAATTAGTAGATCCCACATAAGAATTAACATAGTGTGGAAGTATTTGGGGAGAGAAAAAAAATGTTAGTTTCCAAATGTTTAAATGTATGTAAGGAATTTTGTTAGTTTCCAAATATTTAATAAATTGCTTAATTGTCCTCAATGCTTTAATACATTTAGAGGGTATATTTTCTCTATGCATTTGTAAATATAAGGTACACTCAGAATCTTATATTTATTGGTGCTGAAGGAAAACATAACCTTAAAATAGTCATTATATGTTACATTGCTCATACTGGAAAATAGTGATGCCTTTATAATTACATCTGACCTTGAGAATGAATGAAAAGCAAATGTGTCAATTGGATTGGGTACCAAAGCCATTGCTATAGTTAATAGGTTCCAACTACTTTTCTCACAAATTCAAAGCCTTAAAAATATTTTTCACTATATAGAATCTCCTTAACTGCACTAATTTGAAGGTAAGTGTCATTTTACCCATTTTGTAGTAGCTCCTATTACAAAAATAACAAAGTCATTATAAAAAAATAAAAATATTGGTGAAGAATAAAGAACATCCATAATCTCATCCAAAAACCATATATGCAATCTTATCATGTGAATTTCTACATCTTCTACTATGGATGTTCATGGACACACACACACACACAAAAAAAAAAATTCATGTGTTTGTGTAGGTATATACAATATAAACATTGTAATTTTGACAGATCAGCATAATTTTTATGCTGCAATCTGAATATTACTCCAAAAAGATGTACCAATTTTCTAATTTGATTTTCTAATGAATTTTCTAGTATATTCATTGAATTCTAGTAATCTGCCTGATAAATTTTAATGACTTTTAGATTTATGTCTTTAATGAACAACCTTCACTATTAATGGGATTCCTCTCAAGATGGATGGCATGAATTTGATATGTAGCACCAGAAATAAAAATTGCAAATAAAGATTATATATGCTGCTCCTTTTGCTTGTCACTACATTCTTCATTCTTCATTCACATCAGGTGCTCAGTAAATATTTTTCAAATGGAGGAACAGGAAAATAAAAACACTTTTTATGAGTAACACTTTATAACACTCTACAGTTTCAGTTCCTTCCCAACACTGTAAAAATCTGTATGCTACATCAAATGACAAAGAATGAGGAGAACATTATAAGTAGAGGTTAGCGGACTTATTAACATTTATTGCAACAAGTAACCTCAAACTTAGAAACATTTGACTTGGGAGGCCTGTTTCTATTTGCTCTACACATCTGTAAACACAAGATACACCCAGCATCTTATATTTATTTATTTCTACACACTGATGTTTGATTGAAGAAACACAGACATTACATAGACCTATAATTAAATTATTGAAAGGTGAGAGCCAAATAGTCTAACTGCAACTTGGTACTAGATATTTCTACTTAATATTTAAAGGAATGCAGGAAGAGAGCAGGAAGATTTACAGCTGTGGCAGCTTTAAGTTCAGACATCATCTATTTAAGAGGAAAATCACAATAACTCCATTTATCCTCATTAAAGTCAGGCTAAACAATTACTCAAATTCTTGTTGCTCCAAAGATTCAAAATTGAGAATAAATAATTTTAAGAGTACATATATAGTATGTACTAAGTAGTAAGTGATTAGAAAAGAGAGTGTCTCAGTGTGAATTATTTAAAAAACTTGAACAAGCACTCTACCCAGCCCCCGTATACATTACAGGTCAATAAGTGAATTTTGGTTTAGGCCCCAGATAACTCAAATAGTTGTCTATTGGTGTTATCTTGTGATAACCATCATTTTATTTATGAATATAATTACCATCATCAGTCCTGTTTGAGCTCATATTTAACCTCATCCTTGTATACCAAGTGACGGTGGATCTGCTCTTGGTCTTAAGAGTCATTTTATTAGTAGCTTATGAGTCATTACATACAGATGAAACTATCAAACATCTGTAAGGTATTATAATAGCAGATCTTATTACTAACAACTTAATAATAAGGTACAAATCCCTCTTATTGTGCATATATTTAAAAAACTCAATATAGTAAAAACTTCAGATAAATTTATGAAAAGCACTTTTATAATTTCATTACCATAACACCACTATTATTTCTATTGTTGTCCTTGTTAGATGACTTTGAGTTGGGTCGGACTCATAGCAACCCTATGTACAATAGAATCAAACACTACACTACCCGATACTGTGGCATGCCCAGCACTGGTTTTCAATGGCTGGTTGTTCCAGAGTAGGTTGTCAGGTCCTTCTCCCAAGCCCACAGCACCCAGTATTCCCAGGCAGTCTTGCATCCAAGGATTAACAAAACCTGACTCTACTTAGCTTCCATGACCATATGGGACTGGACACTAGGGTGGTATGGCTGTAGACATTATTTCTACACATATTCCTTTTTCATTTTTACCCCTACGCTGACCATTATTATTAAATTTTACTACATTTTATATTGCCTGCAGCCGTAGCCCTGTGGCATCCGATCCTGTCAGATCTCTGAAGCTAAGCAGGGTTGGGCCTCGTTAGTACTTGGATGGGAGACCGCCAGGAAACACAAGATACTGTAGGCTTGGGAGAAGGACCTGGCAACCCCCTACTAAAAATCAGTCTGCCATTGAAAACCCTATGAACAGCAGAGAAGCACTGACAATAGTGTTTCCCATGTTGTACAAAGGGTCACTATGAGTCGGATACCGACTCGACGGCACCTAACAACAACAACATATTATATATCACATATTATTATATATCTAAAATATTATTATTTGTTCAATAAATATTGCCATTTTAAATTTTAATAGATTTTTACACTGTTTGGAAACTCTTCAAATTTCGCAACACCCATCAACTGTAGAATATTTAAATTGGTTTCATAGTGCTTTCATTTGAATTTTAAAACTCATACATGGTATGGTCTCTTGTTAATGATTCTACATAATGCTTCATGTAATGAAAATATTAGTTATTTAAATTAAATGAATTTTTGGCCTTAGTATTAACTTAAAATTTTGGTTTAAAATAAGCAGAAGCATATAAAGACTCAAAGTAGGGAAAAAGTATTACTTACCTGAACCTTCCAATTCTTCTTAGATGTGAAAACATTTCACCCCCAGGGACATATTCCATAACCATGTATAAATTAGAATTATCCTATGAATAAATAAAAGGAAATAAGTCAAAATCATGAAATCTAGGTTAAAAATATTTTTAGATTATACCATGTTAAATTAGAAAAAGACAAAGTCAAAATCCACATGACTAATAAAATTGGGCAAAAAAGAGAATGAATGGAAATATTCTAGTTTTTCTACACTTGAGTACTCATCTTTTTTTGTTCTTGTCTTGATATTCTGTTAACAAATTATTTTGGAACTTTTGCTATTGCTGTTCTTACAGGGAACATTTAATTCTTCAACAATTAAACACTGAGGCAATAATGCAATGGGATATGCAAAGGAACAATAAAGTTAAAAACAAATTGAAAAAGCTAGTAAGAATATTTGAATTTTATGCTTCAGAGATTAATGGTTTTAAGATCTTAAATACATAGCTCTGTATTTGATTTAAAGAATACAGGGGTAAAGAAAGCTAAAATCTTTCATGTAATTCAATAGTGCAGAAAGATGCCACATATCATTCCAAAGAGATGAAAATCCTCTTTATTTATTTGTTTGTTTGGTTGATTTTTGTTTAATTTTTCAAAGCCAAGGGGTTCCTTGTGCATGCTAGGCAAGTGCTCTACCACTGAGCTGCACACACACTCCCTTTTTTTTTTTTTTGAGACAGTCTCTTTAAATTGCACCAGCTACCTCTGGCCTTGAGCTCATGGTCCTTTTCCCCAGCCTCCTGAGCTGCTAGAATTACAGGCATGTGTCACAGCACCTGGCTAAGATATTCTTTTTTTTTTTTTTTTTCATTTATACTCTCCAATTTGTCTTCTTATTTAAATTCTACTATAGCTTCATATTTCAAAAAACATATCTAGTTAAAAATATCTTACTTAGATATTACTAAATTTTACCTTAAAAGAATATTCCAGTCGAACAAGAAAAGGAAAATTCACTGCCTGTAGTATTCTTTTCTCATTCAAAGTATGCTCTATTTGCTTCAGTTTAACAACCTGTAATTGAGAAATAGTTTGTTTGAAACTTAAAAGCTAATATCATTTTAAAGTTAAAAATGTTTTTCATATAATAATAAACTTGGATAATAATCTTGCTATACTGGAATAAGGAAGGTAATAATTATCAAGTAGCCTTATAAGAATCAAATGAGTTGCTTCTCAGCCATTTGGCTAAGATCAAGTGTAGAATCAAATGAAAAAATTCTAATAGAGTATTCCAACCTTGGTCTTAAGAAGGTCAACTGTGAATTAAAAAGCACGAGCTACATGGGAGCAAGAAATAAACAAATAAAAATTACTTTCAAATTAATCTGTGAAAATACTTGGTTCTTAATAACACAGTCAAATCACTCTATCAGTTCAATAAGTAGGTATTGATTTTAAATACTTCAGAAGATCAGTAAGGAATTAAAGATTAAGGAAAAGTCACAAATTGAACAATACTGGGTAGAAATAACCAGTTCACTTCATATCTGAATAAATACTGGTACAAATTCTAAATATTCAACTTACCTAGCCACTTTAGACAACACACAAAACACTGGCAAAAAATTATGTTTTTAAACAAATAGGTCATTTGGTATGAATCAAGCATCTTCTGGATTATCTACTAAACAGAAAGGGAAAGTAATTTATCTTGACTTCATGAAGATACACCCGCAGCTGTAGCCCTGTGGCATCCAATCCCATCAGATCTCAGAAGCTAAGCAGGGTCAGGCCTGGTTAGCACCTGGATGGGAGACCACCTGGGAATACCAGAAACTGTAGGCTTGGGAGAAGGAGCTAGCAACCCCCTCCCCAAAATCAATCTGCCATTGAAAACCCTATGAACAGCAGAGAAGCACTGACAATAGTGTTTCCCCTGTTGTACAGAGGGTCGCTATGAGTCGGATACTGACTCGACGGCACTTAACAACAACAACAACAACATCATGAAGATTGTGATTCTATTCTACATGGAATTCTATTTTGAATTTGAGAAAAGCGGAACTCAGGGAGGCATATATGGTTGCCTTATATATGTATAAATCATTAGAAGGTAGTATTCTTTCTTGCTAGAGGCATATTACCAATGTGAGGATAGTCATAGAAGTCAACCAGTTAAAAATGAATAAGAAAAATAATTAAAGATATCAGCTGGTTATTGGCATTCTAGATACAATTAGGAGTATACAAATAATACTGGACAAAGAATAATTTGATTAGAAGTGAGAAGATCTGTGTTCTAACTTGGGTATTCTATTCAACCAGCTTTGTATATATGAAGATATTATTTCAACTCTTTGAATCTCAGAGGTTTTTTGTAATCTGTAAAATGAAGTTGTCAGATCACTTATGTCCACATTTTAACTAGTTATAGAAACAGTCCATAATTATCATAATACATTATATAACATTATCTGGAGAATTACTGGTGCTTTGTGTTTACTTTTGTACATTATGATATAGCTGGTTTTTAATCAGGAACAAACCATGTGCTGCCTTGTGAAATAAGTAATGAAAACCACACAGGAGGGCTTTGTGTATGGTAGCCCTAAGTCAACTATGTATGTGCAAGACGTAACACAATTAAAAATAGAAATGAATGCAAGGTATATGAACTGGCAAATAACATATGCTTGCCAATTATTAAAGCAACTAATTTTTTAAATTGACCATTTAAAATTGAATTTACTTTTAAATGTTCATATCTACTAAATATAAATCATAATAGGTGTTACAAAGATTAGGAAAAATCTGCATTTATGCTGCATAAAATCTACCTGAAAGATGCATCAGTGTGAATAATTTGCAAATGACAATTATGATGTCATAAGTTGTTAGAGGAGAAAATGTTTAGTTGATTCTGAGTACATAATCTTTGAGTCAGAGATTCTTCATCTATAAAATTCTCATAGTAATATCTATGTTAAAAGTGGCTATGTGACATAAGTGATCACTATAGTGCCTGGCACATAGTAACAGTTCAATAAATGTCAGTTATTATTGTAATTTATTTAAGAAGACAGAGGTTAAGCTGAGTTTTAAAAGATGAATGGATCATAAAGGTTAGTGAAAGACAGGAGAAAATTATTGTAAAAGACCAGTTGAAGTTAATTGGGGATCAAATTAGGTAGTGGTAGAAAGGATCTTAGAGATATATTTAAAAGCAAAAATTAATAAGGAGTAAAGCCTTCTAACAGATCTGTCTTAGAAGAAGTGCAATCAGAGTGCTCCTTGGAAAGCAAGGATGGCTAGATTGCATCTTACCATACTTTGGACATGTAGTCAAGAGGGTCCAATCCCAGGGGAAGGACATCATGTTTGGGAGAGTGGCAAGTCAATGAAAAAAACAAAGACCCTCAATTGGATGGACTGACATAGTGTCTTCAACAATGGGATTAAACATAAAAAAGATGTGTGCCTAGCACAGAAATGGGGAGTGTTTGCTCTGCTGTACATAGGGTTGCTATGAGTTGGTCTCTATGGCACTCAACAACAACAACAACACAACAACAACAACAAGAACAACAACACAACAACAACAACAAAGGTATAGAAATCACACAAACCTAGATCAAATTTTTGGTTCTATTTATAACTCTTTGACATTGTAAAAGTTATTTAAATAAATGGGTTATTGGCTTAAAAGGGAAATTAATGCCACACAAAGTTATGAAGATTCATTGGTACAACATAAGTATAGAGTCTTTCAATGCTTGACACAGCATGAAGTGAAGAAATGTGACTTCCTTAATTTATGTACTGATTTTACCCTAAGATGATAAAACTGATTAAATTGAAAGATTTGTGTGATTTTATTTAATGGGAAAGGGGTTATTATGGAGTGTTATTTTATTCATTATCTTCAGCAAATTCAATAAACTTGAAAACATTCAGAATATAGTCTTTCATCCTAATTATGCATAGTTCCAGAACACTGAAAGAATAGAAATGCTATAAAATGGCAATTATTATTTTGGGAAATACTCATTTGACATGACTTATCCAAGAGGTAACCAACTCACTAATTTTCACCAATTAACAAGTTACGGCTTTAAAAAAATGAAAATATCTTTCCCACACATTTTAAAGTATAAGATGGTAGATTTTGTTATCTTCTTAATATTTTGTAAAGTAAAGCACATTCTATAAATTCCTTGGAAGAAGGACCTGGCAGCACACTTCCAAAAAACAGTCTTTGAAAACTCATGAATAGCAGAGAAGGATGTTTTGTCTGTTGTAATAGGTCTCTATGAGTTGGATGCTGACTTGACACCACCTAACAACATCACCACTACATATATTCCTTAAGAAAGACAACATAAAATATTAGGAACTATTCAGGCAAATCATTTAATAAACATTTTAATAAAAAGATAAATCTCAGCTGGGCACCGTCGCACACTTCTGTAATACCAGCAACTCAGGAGGCTGAGACAGGAAGATCACGAGTTCAAGGCCAGAAGCAGCTTGTGCAACTTAGTCAGACCCTGTCTCATAAGGGAAGAAAAAAGAATGGGCTAGGGTGCAGCCTAATGGTAGAGCACATGCAAAGTACGTGAGAGACCCTGTGTTCAGCCCAAAGTAATGCAAAATATTAAAAAATTAAAAAGATAAAAAAAGATAAATCTGAAGCCTTTTGTTGTTGTGAAACCAATACAAGTATGCAAGTAACTCATGCTCCCTAAGGTCCAATAATCTCACCTAGAAAATGAGAGTAGGAACTAAAGATGGCCAAGAGCTCCATGCCCAGACTGTATAAATAAGAAGCAGAGAGTTTAAGGAAGAGTTGAGACTGTTGGATAATAATACACATGGAGAGGGAGTTGTTGTTGTTGTTGTTAGGTGCCGTCGAGTCGGTATCCAACTCATAGCGACCCTCTGTACAACAGGGGAAACACTATTGTCAGTGCTTCTTTGCTGTTCATAGGGTTTTCAATGGCAGACTGATTTTTGGGAGGGGGTTGACAGGTCCTTCTCCCAAGCCTACAGCTCCTGGTGTTCCCAGTCAGTCTCCCATCCAGGTACTAACCAGGCTGGACCCTGCGTAGCTTCCGAGATCTGATGGGATCAGATGCCACAGGGCTACAGCTGCAGGCTGGAGAGGGAGTAGGATAAACAAAAGAGAAGAGAGGATGGTCCAGAGTGTAGAGACTAGTAATATTTAAAAGATAGAGGAAAAATATAAAATGAAACAGGAAAAGAGACAAGAAAGGAAGAAGTCAGAGATGTAGCATGATAATTAGGGGAGTATGAGATTCCAGAAGTTAGGACAAAACAGTGTCAAGGACATTGTCCTCATAGTCATATGCTCTAAAGGGGTCAAATAAGATGAACAGAATCCATTGGACTTGGTGATTTCATAACTTGGCCAGTGGCCCTTGGCAGAGACATTTCAGTAGAACAGCAAGAGGCAGGAGATGAATAAGGAGATCCCTAAACTGTTGTGAGTTGAAGAATTAATAGGAAGTGAGTTAGTACTTTGAGTGATCAAACTATTTTTTCAAGAAGCATGGTTAGAAAAGATATCTGAATGAAGGCAGTAGGCAAAGATGTACAATTAAATGTGTATATTGATATATTTAATTTTAGAAAGACTTAAGCCAATACCTCTTTTCACGTTAGAGATTAGTTTAGCTTTAATTAAAGTGGAGGTTGGACTGAAACCTTAGACCAGTCTAATGCTATGCTGTCCAATATGACACATAATGTCCACATGTGGTTTTAACACTTGAAATGTGGCTAATCAGAACTAAGATGTACTCTAAGCATAAAGTACACATCATATTTTTAAGAATAAATATGAAAAAACCAATGTGAAATACACTAATAATCTTAGTTAAGTGTTAAACACTTGGTTATTAAACATTAAAATTAATTTCAACTGTCTATTTTTACTTTTATTAGTTTTAGAAGGTGTCATCTTGTCTTTATTATTATTTTTTGTATTTGCTGCTGCTGTTATTTGTATATCTCTTATGGTAGACATCTATTCCACTGTTATATGATGGCCTCCTTTGTAAGTGACCTCTTGACAATGTGACTTGGAGCATTGGTTTGTTGTGTAGTTTTGAGTTTCACGACATTTGAGGCTTAGAGTATAATCTCCCCTTGGAGTCTATGGCTGTGATTAGTTGGTTTGACACAATGCAAACTTGGTTAGAGCTTGAGGGGTCTCACAAAAATGGGTTCCCTCTGAAATTCAGTAACTGATTTGGTGTACAAAACAGAGTATGTGGGGTGTAGTCTGTGTGGAAGTGGCAGCTCCTGTTAATTGGTTGGGTGTACAAGGGTACTGGCTCTGCAATTTCAAAATGCTTCTGATACTGCTTGTGCAGATCTTTGTGAGAGCCCTGAAACTCCAGAGGGAACTCCTCCCCTCACACACTCATTTCTTAAACTAGCTGTGTCCTTCAGGGTATGAGTAGAAGTAGGTTGTGAGTAGAGATGGAGTGAATGCCTCTTAGTTGAGGTGGAAGTATAATTCAGAGGAGTATGACCTGTCCAACTATGCACAAGGCCCTTAACTTGATGGGCTGGGGTTTAGCTCAGTTGGTAGAGCGCTGCTCCATATTCTCTGAGGTCCCAGGTTCCAAATCCAGCACCACAAAAATGAGAGAAGGAGGTGGCAATCCACTCTCGAACCAATTAGCCATTGAAAACCCTATGAGGGTCATTTGAGTCAGACCTAGGACTCGACGGTACCTAACAACATTTTTACTTTTTAAAATGTGACTATGAGAAAATTTAGAATTCCAAGGGTGGCTCACATTATATTTCTATTGGACAGCATTAGTGTAGCCACTATTTGTAACCCTGGCTACTAGGTCCAGTAGTGCTTCCTCCACCTTTTCCCACTTAGAGCCCAAGAAGTCAGAAAGTCATTCTCAGGAAGACAATAATCTAAGATTATATATATTGTCGTGGTTAGGTCCCATAGAGTTGGGTCTGACTCGTGGCGACACTATGTACAACAGAACAAAACTTTCCTCAACACTGTGTAGTGTGTGGCACTATGTTAGTGCTTCTCTGCCATTTATAGGGTTTTCGATGGTGGATTGTTTTGTGAGTAGGCTGCCAGATCCTTCTCCCGAGCCTGTAGCACCTGGTATTCCCAGGCATTTTCCCATTTAAAGACTAACCTATATGAATAATGTTTATCAAAATGCATATATGAAAATGTCACAATGAAAAGTATGTCAAAATGAATCACATTAAGATGTACATTAAAAATTTCTAAAAAAAAAAAAAAAAGACTAACCAGACAGACCTTGCTTAGCTTCTGAGATCAGGTGGGATCCAATGCTAGGGTGCAATGGCTGCAGATATGTATATATATATATATACATATATATATATATATATATACACACACACACATATATATATATTTGCTATTATTGTCTTTCATTTAATTTTAAATGATTGCTAGGAAAATAGACGCTTAATATTTAAAGCATGAAATACTTCAGATATTCTGGTTTATTAGATGTGCCAAGGTGTGATAAATAATTAAAAGTTGTCTTACAGAGTATGTAGGTTTTGCCATTTTGCTGTGCTTTAACATTTTAAGTTTACCAAACATAATCATGTTAAATAAGGGAATTTTATTATAAAATAAGTCAAAAAATAAAATGGCTAAATTTCTGTTACATCTAAGGATTAAGTAATTGGTTCCTGCATTTTTCCACAATGCAGACTTTAGTAGAGATACTTGTTTTTTACACATTGAATTCAATATTTTGCTAGTAAACATACATATACATTACATATAAATAATTATTAAAATAATAATATACACATATACTAAATCTATTAACTGTGCATCATGTAGTAATAATAAATAAAAATAAAAAATGAATGCAACAATAATTATTTGAAGGTATCAATGGTAGGGCATCATACTGCATCTGTTTAAAAGTCTAGCTGATAAACTAAAGTTTACTCTGCAGATACAAAATGAAGAGCACTAACCTTCTGCTTATCTAAGATCTTCATTGCATAATACTGTTCAGTGGCTTTATGTTTCACCAACATGACTCTTCCAAATGAACCTGTTCCAAGGGTTTTTTTCCTTTCAAAATCCTCAAGCCCGGCATTATTCTGCATATTATAAAAAAATAAAATGAATTTTGAAGTTAGAAATTCTCTTAAGAAGACCATAAAAATCACAATCACTTTAGTAATACATAATCAGAATGGATAATTTAAATTATAACTATTCATTTAGAAATAATATAAAAGACTATTCAAATTCCAGGTTTTTGGTTCTATTTTTCCCTTTAAATATGAAAGGATCTAATAATAGATGAGACTTATATTGCAAACTGGAGCATAAAAGTCATAGGAGGAAATAAAAAAAGCCTCAGTTAAAATATTAAACACTGTATTCCAATATAAGTTCTTAGTACTGGAATTCTAATAAATTATTTCTACATTTTAATAATTATAAACTGATATTGATAAGAGTCAGGTAAGCTGTAAAGTCTTGGTATACTTGTAAATAATTATGAAAAATGGAAAGCATCAGAGTCTTTTCATTAGACTTACCTCTGAGAAAAGCAGTCTTCATTTGTGTCCTATTGTTGTTGTTGTTGTTAGGTGCCGTTGAGTCGTGTCCGACTCATAGCGACCCTCATAGTGTTTTCAATAGCTGACTGTTTCGGGATTGCCTTGGGAGTGGATTGCCAGGCCCTTCTCCCATTTTTGCGGTGCTGGGAATCGAACTCCGGACCTCAGAGACTGCAGCGCAGCTCTCTACCAACTGAGCTAAATCCCAGCCCTGTGTCCTATTATGAGCTTATAAAACTAGATAGCTGGGGTTTAGTTCTGTTGGTAGAGTGATGCTCTGCACTTTCTGAGGCTCTGGGTTTGATCCCCAGTACCACAATAATGGGAGAAGGACCTGGTAGCCCACCCCTAAAACAATCAGCCATTGAAAACCCTATGAATAGCAGAGAAGCACTGACATAGTACCAGACTTGGCACAGCATAGGGAAGTGTTTCATTCTGTTGTACATAGGGTCACTACAAGCCAGACCTTATTCAATGGCACCTAACAACAATCAAGAACTAGACAATAGTAACATGAGAGAAAGCCTGTGGTTTTTTGCTCTGATGCTGTATTAACTCAGTATTACCTAAAACACTAACAATAAGGAAAAAAGAGTTCCTTGTTCCACAAACAACTAAAAGCCAGATCTCAGAACAATAATCAGACTCTTTTTCTCCTTGAATAGATATTTTGTAACAAGCAAACATCTTTGGCTTTGACTACAGCATAGAAACAAAGAACTGAATTCAATTTATTGATTTTGTTGCTGCCACAACAAAATGAAAATTACTAGGAACAAATTATATGCTGAAAAGCAACAAGTACCAACCGCTGATCCATTTGTTTAATAGGGTTTGTTTTTGTTTTTGTTTTTTTACAATGATATCCATGAAAATATCAGAAAAAATATTTCCAGCACTCACTGTGTAGAAGGTTTAGTTTGAAAAAATATAATCCAATATGATTCTTGTATATGTGACAAATCTGCACAGACACTAGAGTTCACTGCTGTTGAATTTACTCTGTATTACAAATAAAACCTTGCCTTCTAAGAACATCAAAGTTTTTGCTGGATCATTACAATAAAAGCAAACAATCTTATGTTTACCCATAAAATTTGTTTTTATCATATGTCAATTTCATACTTCATGAGATTCTTTATAAATAAAAAAATCTTATATCATTCTGATTGAATATAATTTATGGATTAATACCTAATTTTCTGTTTTACCAGCACAAATGGATTGAAATATTTACTACAATTCCAAACAAATAGTGCAAACAAATTGTATTAATACACAACAAAAAATCTTGTTATGCTAGTCATTATTTCTCTTTATATAATAGAAAATATGTCACCTTCCTTACCCCTTGTTAATGATTCATGTTACACTTGTCTAACATTTGATAATTAAAATGTCTTATTTTTGTATATACTATCAAAGATATTACTCAAAATTAATATAATATTAGAACATATCAAGAGTTTATAGTAACTTGGAATTAGTATCAAAACTTATATTTAGGTATTACATGAGAAGTTAGTTCCTTCTCCAATTTAGGTATACGTAAAATTATTAACAAATTAAATCATAAATAGCATTATGGTATAATTCTCATTTTAAGCTTGTATACTGATGCCATTTGAAAATTAAAATTTCTGCAGTAGTAAATTACTTAAGCAAGAATCATGATTTTCCTGGGCACAGTAGCCCACACATGTAATTCCCACAACCCAGGAGGCAGAGCCAGGAGGATTGTGAGTTTGAGCCTAGAGGCAGCTTGTGTAATTTAGCAAGGCTTTGACTCAAAATAAAAAATAAAATATTAAAAATTAAAAATGGGTTGGGGGTGCAGTCTAGTGGTAGAACACTTGCAAACTCTGTGTGAGGCCCTGGGTTCAATTCCTAAGCGCACACATACACAAATCATGATTTTACTCAACAGAAACTTTAACTGTGGAAAATTATAAAATTCCTTACCGGGGGAGGATTCTCCCACTTTTTCAGAAAGTCTTCTTTGGCTTTGGCTAGGAATTCTTTCACTGAAAAAATATATAAACAGATTTTGTCTTGTAAAAATATTTATATTACATGTAAACATATTTATATTAGGTATATACTTTTAATACATATAAATATTCTTGCTAAAAAACAGGCTATGTCAACTACTGTTGTGAAGAAATGTGTATTCACAACTGTGATACGCAAGAGAGCTATTCAGTATCTCTAAACAAAAAGCAAACACTAAAGTTTCTAAGACTTTGTAATATTGTTCTACATGGGGATCACTTTGATAATTTCAATCTAATAACAATACTGTTCCTGAAAATGTACCTGAAACTAATGTAAAAGTTAAATATCTATCTTGTACAAAATAGTGATTTCAAATAATCAAGCCAGCAGGGATATTAATAGAGCCTTTAAACAAAAAATTGAAAATATTTGGAGGACATGAATCTTTTGATTTGCAGTTTCAAAAATAATTGACTTTGATAAAGGGCTATATTCAGGTATAGGATTTATGTTATTAGATTTTTTGTTCTCTCTGCTAGGAGACAGAAAAGGAGAAACCAGACTAAAAACTACATAAAGGATATCCATAAAAGTTTAAAAACAAAACAGAATAAAAATACCAATAAAAAACTATAAACAACTTTAAAATCTGATTCTAATTTTGAAATAAAAACCTAATATCTGATGCCTAATTTAAAACATACACTAAAATAAAGCAATTAAAAACCAGACATTTATGTTAATGGCTACATATTTTATAAATCTATGGTTTAGAAGTTTTAAATTTGATAATTAAATGATGTCATTTAAAAGTATACCCTGAGCTGGGCGCAGTGGTGCACGCCTGTAATCCCAGTGACTTGGGAGGCAGAGGCAGGAGGATCACAAGTTCAAGACCAGAGGCAGTCTTCGTAATTTAGCAAGACCCTGTCTCAAAAAGTAAAAAAAAAATGGGCTGAGGGTGCAGCACAGTGGAACAGCACTTGCAAAGCATGCAGGCGCGAGGCCCTGGATTCAACCTCTAGTACAGCGCGCGCGCACACACACAGAGTATACTCTTTTTACACTACTCCCATAAATTTACTAAAAGTGGCTTCTCTTTTCAAAATAACTTCAGGTATTTAAAAGCAAATAGGAAAAAATCCAAAAAGACAAAATGCCATTAACAAGATGCACTTATTCGTATAGTGAGGAATGAGAATAAAATCTGATTTTACAACATTATTTTAGTGTTTCTTTTTGTTCAGAAAGTTCTCAATATTTTCCTACCTGAATCTATAAATAAAGAAGAAAATGACCAAAAAATAGGATTTAAATACTGTTGAAATAGAAGCTGGAGAAGACAGTGAAATTGGAGTGGCACACTGGCAATTATTTCAGAAATATTGAGTGATGGTGCTGATGATGAAAAAGGCAGAATTAAAAGTGGAAGTGAGAGCTCACAAATTCTTCAAGGTCTCTGAGGCATTTTAAGATGCAGGCTATTTATTCTCTTTTTTTTTCTCAATATAATACCGTTGGTGAAATACTGTAAGTAACCAAGAAGGCTCTTGGCATTCTAAGTGTTTTTCAGTTTCAAAATCATGATGATAAATATAGAGAGCAGACAGTTTTTACATAACACTAGAGATTTATGTTTTGTTTCTTCCTTCATTACTGGGGAATTGAATGCAGGGCTTTGCCACACTAGGCAAATTCTTTGCCTGTGAGCTATACCTCTAGCCTGTTTATTGTTTGTTTGCTTTGTTTTGTTTTGAGACAGGGTCCTACTAAGTTGCACAGACTACCACTGGCATTGAACTTGTGATATTCCTGCCTCAGTCTCCTGAGTCCCTGAGATTACAGGCATGAGCCATGGCATCAGGCTGGGTTTAAGTTCTAAGTGATTATTTTTAACACTACTATCCATTAATATAAGATGTTATCAGTTAATTAATAAAACAATAGATGGGAGAGATAGCCAGATTCAAATATTGTACCACAATCTATCCAGAGTTCTTTATGATATGATTTGAAGTTCTCAACTTTTTAGTTTTCGTATGTTTTAATATATAAACCCCTGAAACAGCCAGTGTTTGGAACTTTGCACATAGAATATTGGTTCTAATACTTCCTAGCTGTGTGATCATAGATAACTAGCAACTAAGCATCTAATAGTGATTAGTAACTCTTCAGCAAAAAAAATCTTAGAGAAAGATTTTTTGCATATATATTTTGTTGTGTTCTGGTTAATAATGCAGCAAACAAGGTACTACAACAACAACAACAAAAAGAAACTAAATCAATTTATCCCGAGTGTCCATTTATAATTATATTTCTTTTCCAAATAAATTATTTTTCTTTTTAGTTTGTATCATTTAAAGACTCTACCATGTTGCATTCAAAAATAAATGAGCACATCAAACAAATCTATATGTTCACCTAGAATTTGTTTACAGGAACATTTACCCACATATATGAGATGGGGAAAGAGGAAACAAGAAAACAATTTTATCCATTTCCATAAGTAAATAAAACCACAAATTTTTATCCATGTCTGTCTACTCCCTAATGTTTTTCAATGTTATTTATATACAGGTCATAATTTAAAAACCAGGTTACAAAATTCATTTTAAATATTAGGGGAACTGACTAAAGAAGTACAGTATACCTTCATCCCATGCAATTCAGATAATTCTACAATGAATAAAAATGTTTCACTAACTGGGCATAGTGGTGCACACCTGTAATGCCAGTGACTTGGGAGATGGAAGCAGAAGTATCATAGGTTTGAGGCCAGAGGCAGCCTGCATAATTTAGTGAGACCCTGTCTCAAAATAAAAAGTAAAAAATGGACAGGAGGTGCAGCTCTGTGGTAGAGCACTTGCGAAGTATCCACAATGCCCTGGGTTCAACCCCCAAGTACTGTCCCCTCCCAAAAAAAGAATGTTTCACTAATACCATCTAGAAAATTTGTTAGGTGTTCTGGGGTGCTATGTTAGATAAATTAGGTAACTGCTTACCGTAACAAGTGCATGTTGAGAGTTGTAGCATGTCATTACTCAACTCTTAAAAAAGATTATCATTAATATTTTATATGAAGAATTTATAAATCTATTACTCTTCACACCCAACTACTATAGATATTGAACTCTGCAGTCTGCAATTAGATAAATTTCTGCTCCCTCTTTATATCTCTTTTATAATAAAAGTACAACTGTATTTAATTTTTATTCAATGTATTCACAAAACAGAAAGAAAACAGAAAACAGAACCAGACAGAATAAAAACTTCCTAGAACAAATGTACAATTACAATATTAGCTGTTACATTCAAAATTTACAATAGTGTTTTTTTAATGAACCACTTATTAACCGAGACAATCTAAGTGATGTGTATTAATCTCATTTCTGCTGCCCAGTACAATTTCCTACTTCATGGCAGTATCTTTACTGTTTCTAAAATATGCTACAAGAAGCTGCAATGTCTATATGATCATATAAAACCCAACATAAAATTAAACAAACCATTTCCTTCGTCAACAAAAATATTTTATTAACTTGATATACTCAATAAAACCTAACTATGATAATAAAAACTTAAAAAGCAACCATATTAAAGTTTTAAAGTTAAATTTGTTTTATTAAAAAGTTGTTGCCTACCAGATATTTCTGAAGAGGAGGAAGCTTGTGCACAAGAAATAAATCAAACAACAATTAAATTACACTCTTAAAAGTAAAATATCAGCATAAAGTCACTGATGCATAATTTCTAGAACAATGCTTGCAGAAAAGATGTTAATACAGAAATTCAATTATTTGCATGTATTCAAATAGGATACTTTAAATGATAAGGAAATAAAACTAACAAGTACTATTTAGTGTCAAAACAATACTTTTTAATTTTCCTTAAACAAAACTTTAATTGCGGATTGACATAAAGCTAATAATGTTAAGAAACAAATATTGAAATACATATCCTGAAACTACTGTAAAACCATGTCTGGACTTCTGTTATTCAAACTCTACTATAGGAAAGACACTGAATTATAACACCTTGTTTACACATAAATGTCTTCTGAAAGACAATCCACTTCCTTGGTGCTGGTTTAACAATCTTTTCAACAATTTGTATTGTGAGATATTGATGGAAACTGAATACTACAAAGTAAAAAAGTAGCTCTACTGTTGAGATGAGAAGCTACTGGGGAAACATAAAGGAATGTGGCAATTATAAGTGCTATGAGAATTTGTAAAAAGGAAATTCTTGGGTAGGAAGGTAAGCTGTGGTAGAGGACACAATTTTTGCTAAATCTTGAAGGACGAAGAGTTCCTCTGACAAAGTTGGAAGACATTCTAGGCTGAAATGATCTTGAATAAAAAGCATAGAGGAGGACCATGGTTTGACCAGGAAATGGGAACTGATTTGTAATAGATGTGGCATAGGTTATGAGTGTACCACAGCAGTGGGAGGTGAGGCACACAGTCAAGCAGGTGCCCCATCATGGAGGCACTTGTTTGTCATGGTGATGTTTTTCAATGTATGGGAAGGATGAGGTGTAAACTATGTTATTTCATGTTGCCAGATTCCATTTCCTCAGGAATATAGAAGATAAGATCACTTGCTAAGGGAGAAGGGAATCAGGAGTTACGAGAGAATGATGAAGGTTTAAAGGCCCGAATATTTTAAATCTTGATTGCTACTATAAGGAATAAGGGAAACAGCTATTCTTCAAAAATTTCCTTTAGGGGACGAACATGTACTAAGTACTATAAGCTTATTATTACTTTATATATATTTAAATGGTATCATTTTTTAGTGAGAGTTTAAAAATTTATCACTAAACAGATAATAAACCATGTGTCCTGCAACTCCCTTTTAGTTAAATTATCTTCATGTCCCTCTTTTACCTTAATAAAAGCCCTATATTATTTAAGTGCTATTTTATATATGTCTAGAAGCACAAAACAGGATAGAAATTGAGGTTAAATTATCTTTGAAAATATTGAGTTATATTAAGAAAGGAGAAGAGGACAATCTCTTCCAACACCTTTGGAAAGTACAGATCTAGTGGAATGTATTAGTGGTCTTCTGCTAATCCTACTTCAAACATCCATCTCTGCATTTGGTATTTTTGAGAATACCTGTCTCTTCCCCACAAACACACATTGTATTATAAATATTTTCAGTAATCAGAACTCTTGGAAAAATAAATATAAAATATTGTAATTGTCATGAAATACCTCATAAAAATGCAATTTATGTCAATCAAAGTAATAGGATTATTCCGTAAAAAGTGGTTTCCTACCAGATGCATCAGATGACTTGCGTGCTTGATCAAAAAGAATAAATTAAACAGAGATTAAATAACATACAAAATAACATACCCACCAGCAGTTACTCATCTATATATGTTCACTAGTATATTACACATGAAAACAAAATGAAAATCTTAAGCATACATAGTAAAAATGTTTTATATGAGGATAACAATAAAGTCTTTGAACATATACCCAAAACCAACCAAAACCTTACTCTGGAAATCTGTTATTGAACTATCATATTCTATCCATTTAATCTGAAGCAAAATTGTGTTCACTTTGATGATGTAGGGGTGTTTTATTTTCCTTAGAATGCTAACAAATGTTCATTTAAAGAAAATTCACCTCAATCTTAAAAAATGAAAGCAAGTATAAAAGCAATCTTAATGCTGCAATTACATTTGTTCAGTTGATTGGATGGGACCTTGCTTACTTCTGATGTCTATGATTTCTATAAAGATTAACTATCATTACATCTGAGTGGAAATTTAACAGTAAAAGCTGCATTTTCTACTCTAATATCTATTTTGCTCTTCTCTTCATTTTTTATTATTAGTTGATTCTTTATCAAGTCTTGTTTGTAAGTGAATAGTATAATTGATTTACTCTCTAAACTATGAAAAAAAAAAACCTTTTATTTTAGTTTTATATTGTTGTCAGTAGGTGCCGTCGAATCGGGGTTTTACTTATAGTGACCCGCATAGGGATTTCAATGGCTGTTTTGGGAGTGGATTGCCACGTCCTTCTTCCATTTTTGCTGTACTGGAGATCAAACCCAGGGCCTCAGAGACTGCAGACCAGCGCTCTACCAATTGAGCTAAACCTCAGCACAGTTTTATATAGAAAAGCATAAAAACCTTATGAAACACATATATTTAAATAATCAAAGTTTTAAAATAAATTAACTTACTTGACTAGTATTTACAGGGACAGATGGGCACATATAAATTCATAGTGTATGTATTCACAACTTATCATGTGTGCTTTCTCTTCGAACTTGCCCTCTACCTGGGGATGTTGTGGATTTTCTAGGCCATCCAAGCCATATTTAAGTGTTTTCTATAGGAATCAGTAATGAAAACTTGTTTGTTGTTGTTAGGTGCCTTCGAGTTGGTATAGGACTCATAGCAACCCTGTTGTCAGTGCTTCTCCGCTATTCATAGGGTTTTCAATGGCGGATTGATTTTGGGGAGTTGTTTGCTGGGTCCTTCTCCCAAACCTACAGTATCTGGTGTTCCCAGGCGGTCTCTCATCCAAGTATAAACCAGGCCCAACCGGCTTAGCTTCCGATATCTGACGAGATCACATGCCACAGGGCTATGGCTGCAGGCAATGAAAACCTGAACTACATTTATAGCCATAAAACTAATGTCCCAGGCAATCTTTGAAATGCATTCTTTTTTGTTTACTGAGACTTTTCTTGTAGGAATAATTTATCTACCACAAGTATATGTCAAATATTTTCCATACAGTTCTGAATTCAAACATTCTGACTTGTGGCCAGACAGTATAGGGCTAAGACTGGGTCCTTAGATGGTAGGAAATAGACATTATCAATTTAGTAAATGGCTTAGTAAATGATTATGTGTCAATTTAAATTTCTTCCACTTCTGTGATATTCCACATCCTCAACAAAATGTGTTAATGTCAGACTTTCCAATTACTTTTAAAGATCAGGTAAGTATCTCAGTAAAATTTTATAATCCTTCCCCTAAAGGACTTATTGCTCTTTTATTAGATTTATTCTTAGATATTTATTTATTTATATACGTATGTATGTATGTATGTATGTATGTATGTATGTAGACAGGGTCTCACTGTGTAGCCCAGGCTGGCCTGGAACTCACTAAGAGGACCAGACTGGCCTCAAACTTGTGTAGATCCTCTACCCTAGCCTCCCATGTGCTGGGATTACAGGCATGTGGTACCATGCCCAGCTCTTAGGTTCTTTAGAGCTTTGCTGGCTACTATAAAAGGAATATTTTTTAAAATTATCTTTTCTGTTTGTTATTGATATTTAGAACATAGTTGATATTTACATATTGACCTTATGTTTGGCAATCTTGCCAGACTCTTCCCAATTTTTAAAATGACACTGGTAGATTCTCTTGAATTTTCTATGTAGACAATCACACATCATCTATGAATAATGGCAATTTTGTTCTCTCCATCTTTTCTTGTCTTACTGTACAGGTTTTGAATACCAGTGCAATAATGTAGAGAAACGACAACAGCAGACACTGTTTTTCTATTCTTAACTTCAGAGAAAATGTTTCTAAGTTTTTTTTTCCTGTACTTTCCTTATAAAACTATATTAGACTCAAAAAATGAATTCAAGAATATTTCCTCTTTTTCAATTTTCTGGAAGATTTTGTTCAAGATTGAAATTTTTATTCTTTTAACGTTTCCTATGTCACCAGATAGAGCTAAATCCCGGCATTTAGCTCAGTTGGTAGAGCGCTGCTCTGCAGTCTCTGAGGTCCTGAGTTCGATTCCCAGCACTGCAAAAATGGGAGAAGGACGTGGCAACCCACTCCCAAGGCAATCCTGAAACAATCTGGTATGGAAAACCCTATGAGGGTCGCTATGAGTCGGACATGACTCGACGGCACGTAACAGCAACAACAACATGTCACCAGTTGGATTGACATAATGTCTACAACAATGGGCTTAAACATGAATAAGATCATGTGCTTGGCACAGAATTGGGAAGTGTTTCGATCTGCTGTACATAGGGTCGCTATGAGGACTAGACTGGATGGCACGTAACAACAACAGTAACATCACTACAAAACTGTCCAGTCCTAATTTTGTCAAGTTTTGAATAAAATTTTAACTATGACTCAATTTCTTAAATAGGTTTAGTTCTAATTAGTTATTTAAAAGTGCTTTCCATGAACTAAACTTTGGTTCTTGTATATTTTTATTTTCTAGTCTACTAATTTTTGCTTATACGTTTATTAGATTTTTTTCTTGTTTTGCTTAACCATGCTGTGCTTTTCCTAACTTGAAATCCTCAGATACTTATATCTCTTTTTTCCTAATTTAAACATTCATAAATTTATCTCTAAATCTACTTTGGCTATACCCCATAAGTTCTAATATGCAGATGAATTTTAAGCTTATGAGTTAATTGTTGACCCATGAGATATTTGGATTTTATAAGTCTTTAAATGCATTTATGTTGTTTAATTTACCTTTTATTATTGATTGAGTTTAACTGCATTGAGATCAGACACTCTGACCTCTTAGTCAATTCTTTGTAATTTGTTTAGTTACATAATCAATTTTGGAAGTGTTCTATATAATTCTGTGAATTTTCTGATTAGTTAGGTAAGAATTCCCTCTCTATATCTACAAATCTTGTATTTTATAATTTCTCCCAAATGGCTCAATTTTGTTTTGTATGTTTTAGGATTCTGTTAGAGTTATATACAATTTTTCTATTTCTTTATATGTCATTTATTTTAAATGGCAGTTTATATGTGACAATTCTAGTATCTGACATTCTATTATTTGATATTCTTGTGAGGGTTTAACCATGGTATGCCTAAATATTATATGTAGTAGGTGTGTGTTTGGCAAGTGTTTCGATCTGCTGTACATAGGGTCGCTATGAGTCAGACTCGACTGGACAGCACCTAACAACAACAAAGGTGTGTGGGGGGTATATTTTGCTCTTGGATTGTGAACTTAACATTCAGTAGAGCTCTATCTGTGGGAAACCGGAAAGGCTTGTCCAGTACAGGGTTTGTATTAGCTTCTGCTTGGCATACAGTATATGTAACCAACTGGAAATGTTCCAGTAATATATTTTATTGGCAGTTCCTAGACCACACAGTTAATTCAGATTAAAACTTGAAACCTACTTGATGGGAAGCAGTTGATTACACATCCTCAGGAGAGGCATCCCACAGGCGTGCACACATCTTTCCCTTGCTCCCAGGAACCTAAGCCAAGAAATATGAGCTTCCTTTTTTTCTCCCTTTGTCAGCACTGGTTTTATTTTCTAATCTGTTTTGTCACTGAGATAACAACCTATTATTTCAGGATCTTGGCTTTATAGAGAGGTCTAAGAAATCCCAAATTGCATTCATCAAAGACCTTGTTTTGTTCAAACGCCATTTAAAACAAAAGCTCTTTGGTCTATCTCGTATGAAAATCAACTGAGGGCAATCAAAGTAAACTTTCCCTTATAGCTCTCGTTTTCATTTACCATTTTCTTTTTCTGCACCCTGAAAATTGCTTATAATTCTTGTAAATTCAAAATTTACTTAAAGGGATTCTCACTATAACTTTTTCAGCATTTCAAGGTGCTGTTGTATCCTCACTATTTTTTCCCCCTTTTTTCTTTATAGGACAAGTTGCATGTTAGATTTTAAGATGCAAAGAGACCTAAACATTTGTGGAGTACACATATCCTTGAAATTCAAAATTTTCACCAGTATATACTTAGATATTGGTGCCTTTGTTAATTTTGTCAAAGCACAATGAGTTCTTCTCATCTAAAGATTCAGGTTTTTCTTTACATTTTCCTGGAGCTAGCAGTGTAGCTTAATGGTAGAGCATGTACTTAGCATGCTCAAGTCTTGAGATCAATCCCCAGCACCAAAACCAAACAAAGTTTTTGTAAGTTACATTTATTTATTTATTTAGCCATAGAAGAGGACTGAACCTAGAGCATTGCGCATACTTTGTAAGGGCTCTTCCACTGTGCTGCACCCCCAGCCTCCTTTTTTATTTTCTGTCTTGAGACAGGGACTTGCTAAGTTATGCAGCTACCTCTGGCCTCGAAGTTGCAATCCTCCTGTCTCTGCCTCCCTTGTCACTGGGATTATAGACATGTGCCATTGTGTTCACCTTAAGTTACATTTTTAATTATTTATTTTGTTCTATTAATCATATCTGTTCTGTGTGAATGCTATTTTTTCAACTGTAGAAGGCCCCACTCTTATCTAACATGGCTTTCACCTCATAATTTTTATCTTGTCCATTTCTCCTGTATTCTGGGTTTATCAAATTAGTTCTTCACGTCATTAATTTACTTTTCTACAGTGATTATTCTGCTCACTACTGCCTCTACTGCAGCTTTATATTCTGCAAATGCCAGGTGTATTTTCTTACAATCTTTCCTTATCACATCATTATGCTTCTTTTCCATTCCTTCCTTTCAGCCAGCTCTTTCCACCCTAGTCTCCTATTTGATCTTTCATGTCTTAATTTGCAGATTCCACATTCACTTGAAATTTTAAAGAATTAATACAGATGCTATCTGTAATGATCCTTCACACAAATATTTTCTAAATGTAAGTTCATTCCGTTCCTCTTGAAGGCTGTGATTTTATCCTTTAATGGTGCATAAACTCTTACAGAATACATGCTGTTGCTTTTCTTCTTTGTTTATTCATGAACTAAGTGGAAGCTTTTCAAATCTTTAAAAATGTTCTTAACTAAGATAGATGGTTTTTCTTTGTACCCTCTCACTTCTTATGTTGTTGTTGTTGTTGTTAGGTTCTGTCAAGTTGTTGATTCATTGAGACTCTCATAGGGTTTTCAATGGCTGATTGTTTCAGGATTGCTTTGGGAGTGGGTTGCCATGTCTTTCTCCCATTTTTGCAGTGCTGGGAATCAAACCTGGGACTTCAGAGACTGCACATTGGCACTCTACTAACTGAGCTAAATTCCAGCCCACTTATGTAGGTGCTGTAAAAATCAACTTCTCAGATCTTTCAGTTTACACATATTTACATTATTAGTTGAATAATACAGCAACATTAAGGAATGGGAATGTAGCCAGGAGTATAAGATTCCTTGCTGGTGGTGATACCCATCACTTCAAGGTAGAGCCCTGGTATATCTGGAAAAGAAAGGCCATATTTTTTCAACTTGGAATAACCTAATGAATTCTTGGTTGTTCCTATAGAGCTGTTTAAGGGCCAAAGTAATTGGGAGTGTTGGGGCTTCTTTGCATTTTTCCTCTAGTCTTTCTTATAGCCCACATCCCTCTAAGTTAGTGACGGCAAGCCAATTATTCCTTCCTTTTTTTTTCCCCCCCATGAGAAGCTACTCAAAATAAAACTGTTAGTTGGCCTTTGGTATCAGATCATCCATCTGATCCTTCACATTTGTGGGCAAATCCCCTTTCTTAACTCTAGGACTGATGCACTGTTCTCACAATTTTGTTCTTACAGTGTTTTCAGTCAAGATCTAGAAAGGGAAACTAAGTAAATGATTGTGTTCAAAACTGTAACATTCTTGGTATTCCTAGCAGATTAGTTCCTTCTTTTTCAGAGATTTGCCTGCAATTACTGCTGTATCAATGAGGGTTCTCACCTATGATTTTAATAAATTAACACATAAAAATTTACATATGGCTGGATGCCCTGACACATGCCTATAATCCCAGTGACTTGAGAGGTTGAGGCAGAAGAATCACCAGAGTTTGAGGCCACAGGCAGCCTGCATAACTTAGTGAGACCCTTTCTCAAAATAAAAAATAAAAAAGAAGCTGGGGATGCAGCACAGGGGTGGAGTCTCCTAGTTTCACTCATTCTGTACTGTAAAAAAATTATATATATTTATGGGGTACCATATGATGTTTCCCTATGTGGATACACTGCACAAAATTCAAATTGGAGTAAGCATATATACCTCCTCAACCATCTATTATTTCTTTGCAGTGAGAACATTAAAATCTTTCTCACTTTAAAAATCTATACAATACAGTATCATTGTCTATAATCACCCTACTGTGCAACAGAACACTAGCACTTATTTCTCCCATCCAACTGTAATTAGCACGTGTTGACTAACCTTTCCTCATCTCTCCCTCCCCCAACTCTTCACCTAGGATTTTGACATAGCGATGCTAGTTATATTGATAAGTACAGGAACTAGAAGTACACATTAACTCTGAATCCGTCAGATGACTAAGCTCCATTTTGTACAAGCAGCAGAGAAAACTATTCTACACTGAGTGAGGATAAAAAAGCAGATACAAAGAGAGAATAAAGATGTCATACAGTCTTAGAAAAACTGAAAAAAGTGCTGTTCTGACTCCAGACAGCTTCCCAAGTCCCGATTCTAGTCCTTGGTGAAGCTCAACCTGACTTTTTGCCTTTGTGCTCCATAACTCTGCATTCTGGTAACACCTGTAATCTTTGTCTGAATAAGCCTATTTCCGCAGGTTGCTATTTCTTCTAAACAAAAGGGCCCTAGGAGATTTCAATTGACTTTTAGAGGAGTTCCTATAGTATTTCTTTACATACCTTGCTTAACAACAGTGAAAACTTCACAAAAAGGTTATTAGTAAGAGTGAAAATTTTAGAAAGGGAAGGTGAAGGCTCTTTTAAATACTAGAAAGATATAGAAATATGGACAAAATTTCATTTCTGAATTATTTTTATCTTCATGCTGCAAAGACAATGAAGGAATTATAAATAAACACTATTATTATTGTATTTTCTGGATCAAAATTCATAACTGAGCTGGGTGTGAAGACTCATGCCTGTAATCTCAGTGCCTCAGGAGGAGGAGGCAGGAGGATCACAAGTTTGAGACCAGAGGCAGCCTGTGTAACTTAGTGAGACATTGTGTCAAAACAAAAAGTAACAACAACAACAAAAAAAAGAGGGTGCAGCTCAATGGTACACAGTGCTTGCAAAGCATGCAAACACAAAGTCCTAGGTTCAACTTCCCAGGACTGCAAAAAATAAGAAATAAAAAAAATTTTCATAACTGATATTTTTCACTGGTAATATAACAAGTGTTCAAATTTATTAAAAATGAATAACATTTAGTCATTCATTTAGTCTAAATGTATTTACAGGTTGCCTATTATGTTTAGGATATAGAGGTAACCACTGGAAACATGTAGTTTCAAGGGACTGTCCTTGAATTAAGAAGATCAAAATTTAGAGATCAGAAAATGAAGCTAGATGCCATGGTACATGCCTGTAATCCCAGCTACTTGGGAGGCTGAGGTAAGAGGATCCTAAATTGAAGGCCAGAGGCAGCCTTGTGCAAACATGTCTCAAAAAAAAAAAAAAAAAATTAAAGAGGGGCTAGGGATGCAGCTTAGCGGTAGAGTACATGCCTAGCATGTGTGAGGCCCTGGGTTCAACCCCCTAGTACTGCAAGGACATCAAATGAATGAATGAATGAAACTTCAATATAATTATTGTTATAGTTTATAAGTTTACTTTGAGAGTATAGAGGCATCATCTACAAGGTAAATAATGGAAGGACTGAAAAGTATAATGGTTCTCAGAAATGGTTCTCAAAAAAGTATAATGGTTCTCAGAATGATAAAGAATATAAAAAATGGAAACCAGGCGCCCTGGTTCATGCCTGTAATCCCAGCCAGCAACTCCCAATGCTGAGGCAGGAGGATGAGAGATTAGAGGTAGCTTGTGAAACTTAGTAAGACTCTGTCTCAAAGAAACAACACAAAACAAAACAACAACAACAACAAGGAATATAAATATGGAAAGGTAACAAGCCAACATCTGGCCTGATCAAAAATATAACTAGATCAAAATTTATGAGGCAGATAAAGCCAAAAAGGCAAGTCGTTGGTCTAAGATGACTTACAAAGCAGTTTAACTTTCATTCTGGAGGAAAAAGAGAATTGTAAGTTCTCATACTCAGTTAAGAAAATGCAGTATGAAAAATTATGTGGACAGATATAAAACTGGAAGCTGGGAGAACAATGAGGCAGTTATTTTTAACAGGATTGAGAAGATATAATGCCTGATCTAAAAGCATTCCCAGTGTCAATAAGAAAAAAACTGAGTGATTTCTGAGACATTTCAGGCATCAAATCAATAGAACCTAAGTATAGGTCTGGGGGTAAAAAATAAGTTAAGAATGACTCCAAAGGTTTCTGTTTTCATTTCCTTTAAGGGCAGTAAGATCATTAACAGAAGTCAGAATCAAAGGTATAGGAACAGATTTGGGGATGAGAAGAGAAAATTTATATTTGAACTGAACATTCAAGCAGTAACTGAAGATGTAGGCATGGATGAGATCATTCAGAGAGAATGCAGCATTAAAAGAAGGCCAAAGATAGATTCCCAGGGAAATCTACATTTAACTAGCAGGCCATTATAGCTGTTTACATACATACAGCTATGTGTATATACCACACACATAAACACCATTTGCATAGTTGTAGATTTAGATAAGAAGGTGTCGCATTTACAAATGAAACCACATTTTACTTGTAATTTTCCATATTTGAAATGGTTAGGACACTTAATGACTTATAATACCAGTAAAATTAGTTGAAATTGAACAATCATATCAAAAAAGTCAATGTCTATTGGTATTTGGTGTACTACAATTCTTGTGGCAGAAAAAGACTAAAGAAAAGGAAAATATGATTAAGTATATAAAATACTATCTCTAATCCATAGCTTTCTTGAAAGAAAAATAAAGCAAAAGAGAAGCAGCAACAATTTTGTACAGGTAAAACCAACACATCATATTGTAAAATCTCTAGAACACTTATAGTGGTTACCTAAAGATTCTAAGATTATATGCCAAATTTCAAAAAGAAAACACCAATTGGCATGATTCAAAAAATAAAAGTATTATAAGAACCAGGTATACTCAATTTTCATATCCAGAGAAATTCTAAAGAATGTTAACATGTTGATTTTGTAATATTAGTCCAAATTTAAAACACTAAATGAGAAATATTAACTTCAGTAATAGGGAAATAACAATTTAGTCGATTATTATTTTGCACATAAAAATGTTCTTTTAGTATCTAATGTCACTCAACAAACATATAACAGTGTTGAAGATGTTTATATTCTATGGAAGTAGAATAAAGAATATTTATTGGTGATAATGAGGTAATCTCTAGTTGTGGAAGAAAAGGTTAATTTTGAATTTTATCATTATACAACAAAATTCCAACTCTTTCAGCTTCAGAATTCCAATTTCAAGTCCTTTAAGTATATAATTAAGTATAGATAGGAGAAACCATATAACTTGCAAAAATATCTAACTGAAAGGTTACTTCTAAACAGCCTCTTTTTAGTTAAGCAAGAAGATGCTAATGAATTAGCTCTAAGCAAATATTTCTCACTCTAACAACAGGATATCTATTTTTAGCTGTAGGTTTGGCTTGAAGTGAACAGCTTTTGCCCTATGATAAGCTGCAGTATATACTGTAGTATATTTTCCCAAAAAACACTTTTGGACATGCTAAGAAAAATAAATCATAGTAACAAGAAGGAGACAAATTATAATAAACTTATTTAATCTAATGAATGATTCCCTCCCCCAAATCCTGTTTCTTAAAAATTTTAACAAAATCTCCAAAGTCAAAATGCATATATTTATTTCATTATGAATCTCTATTTCTTAATAATTATAGTTAAAAGTAACCAAAAAAAATCAACAAAATTTTGGTAGCATTTTATTTTCAAGATTAATATTTTAAAAAATATACCCAAAATGAAGCTAATGAAAATTAGTTTTAGCATAACAAAACTAATCAAAGGAAAGTTAAAATAATTATCTTGAGGATCACATGTTAAAACAGTTCTTTTATTACTGTGGATCTTTCTACTTATTAATTCACAATAAAATAACAACAGTGCCTAATGAATACAATAAAAACCAAGCCATAAAGAAAATTAGACACTGACTATTAGTATTGACTATTAATTGTGATATTGTTTACATTTTTTAATAGCTTTAAAAAGCAGTTTACTGTAATGCTTACTTATAAAAGCATCAAAAATATAATTCACTGTAGCCTTGGCTTTTTAAATCGTCTCTTTAAAAATTTTTCCCTTATAGTTAAATATTTTTTAAAAATAGATAGCTGAAGAATCTCAGAGAGCATACTTACCACTCATGATGAAAACCAATCTTTCCAAAACATATTGCTCAAAACAACAATCCAATAGCAAAGGGAGTTATGCTAATCTCTAGAGGTAGAAGAACCGATGTTGTAAACACATACACTGGAACATGCAGCACACAGAAAATGAAAAGAGGTCTCTTTTGTTTTAAAAAGAAAAGCCCCTAGAAACAAAGCATAACTGCCCAGCATGAGATTTCACTTGTAAACATCAGATTAATGCCAAAGATGTATATAACTAGATTTAATTTCTTGCAAGCTAGTTATCTAGCCTCCTTTCCTATACCTCTAGAACAACTCAAAATGGCAGGGAGAAAATGCTCAAGCCAGGATGTATAAGATGTTCTCAATTATATCAGCATGAGTTGTTACCACGGCAACATTAGACCAGAATTATCAGTTCGCTTGTAACCGAGGAGGAGCTTTTCTAAAGCTTTAATCAACTAAAATAAATAAAATATCTTTTTATTTTAAAGCCAAATGATTTTATAATTACTATGTTCTTTAAATTTAAGCACCGATCTACCCTTTTTACATCTTTCAAAGATATAAAAAACAATGCTGTTTTCTTCAAATACTCACACAATCCCATGTTGAATCTGGCAAGGAATAAACAGCAAAATGATTGCACCTAAACGTCTTTCAGTTACACCAGCTCTTACTGCTAGCTGTGGACCTCACTGATATTAAAATGCTGTGTGCTGTTGCTAGTGACTATTGGCGATGAATCTTATTGCCCAGATCGCTGATAGCTTTCATTTTTCATGAGCCAGAAAGCTATACTGCGGCACAAATGTTAACCATTTAAACCTTCTATATTATGGAAAAAATAAAATATAATACTATATATAATCTGCATTTATAAAGGAGAATCATGGAAGTTTATTTATAAACTTCCATTTAATTCAGCATTACAAGCAGTATCAATGCCATCCATGTGGTATTGAAAAGAAGACAATACATGTAAAAGTTACTGGTAACTGTTATTGAAGTATAAAATGCTTCACATCAAACAAGATTAAAATGATGGATTGTATAGCAAAGTGGATACACTGATGGCATGATGAACAGATTGTTCTAATCCCAGAGACTCAAAATTTGTGCCACAATGATACACAGGATCTAGAAAACTGTGTCTTGTTAGGTAGAACTTCAGGAAGTGAATTTGGCACTTCAAAAGTTGCCAGGTGAGGCAGGAATTCTGGTGATGGAGAGTAAGTCAGGAAATCTTGGCAAGAAACAACCATGAAGCTGGACAAAAATGTGAAAAGTAATAATTCACTCTTCTGGTAATCCAGCAATCATAAACAACAAACTGAGAAGCATTTCATGAAAAACTGCTGAATTCCGCCTGATGCACTGGGAGTCTATGATGTTCTTGCCTGGGGCTACTAGTATTCCTTCACCGATCAGTCAGCAGTCAGTATAGTACTTCCACCAGATAAATCTGCTCAAGAAAACTAGTAGCTTCACTGTCAGAGGAAGCTGACTTGATTTGGTCAGAAGGTCTCAAACTCCACATTAGCAATATCATCAGTTAACAAAAGCAAATTGTGAGGAATTAGTAGGGGAGCTATGTTGTTGTTGTTGTTGTTGTTGTTAGGTGCCGTCAAGTCGGTATCCGACTCATAGCAACCCTCATAGTGTTTTCACTGGCTGGCTGTTTCGGGATTGCCTTGGGAGTGGATTGCCAGGCCCTTCTCCCATTTTTGCGGGGCTGGGAATTGAACTCGGGACCTCAGAGACTGCAGCGCAGCGCTCTACCAACTGAGCTAAATCCCAGCCTGAATAGACTACCCCTTATTGGGATGAGCAGCACACTAGCTGGTGGTCTAGTAAGAAATTTAAGAGGGAAATGGAAATGAGATAGAAAGAGAATAGATTAACTTTCCACAATTCCCTGGATGACTAAGGGGTTTTATGATCCTCTTGAGGATGACCCAAGAGGACCCAGAAGAAAGTTAAAGCTGGTACAGACCTGAAAATCACCTGAAGAGAGTGAGCTGTCCAATCTACACAGCTCCATGAGCAGACAGTAGTTCAAAGTGTTTGAACACAACCTTTGATTGGTCATTATGTACTGAATAAACTACAGAGACACAGAGCAATTCCTAGGAAGCCAGGTTAAGAAATGAAACTTAAAGCCAAGTGTGACAGTGTACACCTGTAACCCAGCACTCTGGAGTTTGAGGCAGGGGGATCACCTGTGTGAGCCTGGCCTGGGCTACATAGTGAATTTGAGGCCAGCCTGGGCTACACACGAGACCCTGTCTTAAAAAACTAAAACCAACCAACCAAACTCAGAATAAGGAAAAACTTTAGAACAGAAAAACCGGTGGTCATAATCATAGATAATACAGATTAACACAAAGGAAGTTGTTAAAACAAAATTGAAAGATAAGTACATACAATCCTCGGGAAGAAAAAAATAATCAGAATCCAGAGCTGCAAAAAATATGTCACTTACAGAGTTCATTTTTGACAAAATCCTGTGTGATCTATTGAGGAGAAAAAGCAGTCAATAGAAAATATCCCTGATTAGACTTAGATGTAACATTTAACAGACAAAGACTTCAAAACAGCTATTATAAATAACTTAAAAGAATTAAAAGGAAACTATGTTTAAAGAATAAAAGAAAATATGATGATAATGACACAAGAATATTGTTGTTAGGTGCTGTCAAGTTGTGTCTGACTCTCATAGGGTTCTCAACGGCTGATTGTTTTGGGATTGTTTTGAGAGTATACTGCCACATCCTGCAGTGGTGGGGATTGAACCTGGGTCCTCAAAGCACAGAGCTGCACTCTACCAACTGAGCTAAACCCTGGCCAGATGCAAAAAATAGAGAATTTCAATACATAAAGAGAAACTATTTTTAAAAAGCCAATAATGAAAATGTTGAAACTCATACTACAGGTCCAAGAACAAATCTGAGAAGGCAAAAGATCAAATCAGTAAACTTAAAGATAGATTAACAGAAATTATCCATTAGGAAGAATACAGGAAAAAAAGAAGAAAAATGAACAGAGCCTTAGAAATTTGTGGACTATCAAGGACACCAACATACATCTAACAGGAATCAGGAGAGGAGAGATCAAAGGGTGAAAAAAAATATATTTAAAGGAATAATAATTGAAAATGTCCCAATTTGAAGGAAAACAATGACTGGTTCATGAACCAGTGAACAAGAAGTTCAACTAGGATAAACTCAGAGATCCACACCAAGACATCCCCTCATTTAAGTTGTTGAAAGATAAAGAGAAACAAAATCTTAAAGGAGCAAGAGGAAAATGACTAACCATGCACAGGAGAAAAGGAGTATGATTAATGATGACTTTTCTTTAGAAATAAGAGAACAGAAGACAATGAAATGATATAGTCGAAGTGCTAAAAGAGCCAGGCACAGTGGCAAACACCTAGAGTATTGGCATTTTGGGAGGCTGAGGCAGGATAATAGTAAATCTGAGGCCAGAAATAGCCTGCACAAATTAGCAAGATCCTGTCTCAAATAAAAGGTTAAAAAGGGGGCTGGGAAGCAGCTCAATGGTAGAGCACTTTCCTAGCACCATGAGGCTCTAGGTTCAACCCCATAGTACCCCAAAAAAAAAAAAAAAAAAAAAAAAAAAGTGCTAAAATATAAAACAACACAGTCTAGTAACAATTCTATATCCAGGAAAACTATCTTCACTAACCCAAATATGCATACAAGTTTTATTACATATTAGTCAAAACATTCCATAAACTTCATAAAATGACGGAAATGTAACAAAAAGTGATATAATAGTTGTATAATGGAAAAAGCAAATGCTGTGTTACTCTGTACCCCACCAACATTTACCAATAAAGGAAAACAAAAAGCAAAAACCAAACAAATAAATAAACAAAAAACCCCAAGGGAAATAGGACATTATCAGAGAAATTACAACTGAGGATATTTGTTATAAGCAAAAATACTTGATGACGTCCTTCAGGTGAAAAAGAAATGCCACCAAATGATAAGTTGACAGGAAGAGATAAACAGTACCAGAAAGGGTAAGTGGGAAAGAAAATTGTATGTGTGTGCGTGTGTGTGTGTGTGTATAAATGTAGGCATGGGTGTGTGTATGTGTGTATGTATGTATATATATATATGTATGTATATATATGTATATATGCACAGTTATTGTATATGTAGGGAGCCTGGGGAGTGGGTAGCAGTGCTGAGAATCAGATCCAGGGCCCGTGAATACTAGATATGGATTTGTAAAATACATAGATGTAATATGTGTGAAAATAACAAATTTGGAGAACAAATTGAGTTATATTGATCAAAGTAGTTCTATTTTACTTAAGTACTATTCTGAAGTAGACTGTGAGCAGATAAAAAGCATACTAAAATTCACAAAGCAACTATTAACAAAAATATTTTGAATATTTAGTTACAAACTCAACAGAGGAACCAAGTGCACCACAGTGTGCTTGTAATCCCAGTGACTGGGGAGGCTGAGGCAGAAGGACTCTGAGTTCAAAGTCAGAGGCAGCCTGTGCAATTTAGTGAGATCCTGTCTCAAAATAAAAAATAATAAAGGGGCTGGGAATGTGGCCCTGTGGGGGAGTGCTTGTTTAGCATGAGAGAGAACCTGGATTCAACCTCTCTGGTATTGAAAAAAAACAAAAACAACAACAACAACAACAACAAACTCAACAGTGGAATTCAAATAGCATAATTTGTATTTGTTCAACACAAATGACATTTACAAAGGAAATGGAACAACAGTAACAACAAAAATTATGAGGCATGAGAAAGAAACACTAAAATAGTAGATATAAATCCAACTCTATAACAATAATTACATTAAATACAATGAAAAAACATACCAAAGGTAGAAATTATCAAACTGGATTTAAAAATCAAGGTTCAACTACATGTATCTCCAAAAGACACTTTAAATTCAAAGATATAAATAGGATGAAAGTAAAAGAAGGAAAAAATATCATGCAAATGGTAATTACAAGACAGTGAAAATATCTATATAAATATCTGACAAAATAGATTTTTGGTTAAGAAATATTACTAGAAACATAATGCTTAAAAGGCCAATACATCTGGGAAATTTAACAATTAGAAATCAAAGAACATAGCTTTCAGTATGGATTGTGACTAAACATCAGCAAAACAAAAATTCTTACAAATATATCAGTATGCAACTTCACAATAAATGGAGAAAAGATTGAGGTTGTCCGTGATTTTGCTTTACTTGGTTCTACAATCAACACATGTGGAAGCAGCAGTCAAGAAATCAAAAGACACATTGCTTTGGGAAAAGCTGTGGCAAAAGATTTCTTTAGAGTATTGAAAAGTAAAGATGTCACTTTGAAGACGAAGGTGCACCTAACTCATCCCGTGGTATTTCCAGTCACATCATATGGTTGTGAAAGCTGGACACTGAACAAGGGAGACATAAAAGAATTGATGCTTTTGAATTATGGTGCTGGATACAACTATTGAATATACCATGGACTGCCAAAAGAACCAACAGATCTGTCCTAGAAGTGCAACCAGAGTGCTCATTGGAAGCAAGGAGGGTCAGACTGCCTCTTATGTAGTTTGGACATGTAGTCAGGAGAGACCAATTCTTGGAGAAGGACATCATGTTTGGGAGAATGGCAGGTCAACAAAAAAAAGGAAAACCCTCCACCAGATGGATTGACACAGTGTCTGCAACAATGGGCTTAAACATAAATGAGATCATGTGCCTGGCACAGAATCAGGGAGTGTTTTGTTCCGCTGTACATACGGTTGCTATAAGTTGTACTCAACTCAATGGCACCTAACAACAGCAACAACAACAACAACAACATTCATTGAACAGAAGAGACCCGACAATACAGAAACAAAAATTGACAGAATTGAAAGGAGAAATAATACAATAATTATACAATCATGTGTTGCTTAACAATGGGGACACAGTATGCAAAATATGTCCTCAGGTGATTTTGTTGTGCAAACATCATAGAATGTACCTACACAAACCTAGGTGGCATAATTTACTATACCTACACTATATAGCACAGCCCATTGTTCTGCCAGATTGTTCTAGCCAGATTTGCTCTAAGTAATTTTCTTCTACAACCAACTTATGTAGAATTTCCAAAAAAAAATTCAGCTACCTTTACATCAGCACTCAAACTCACCACCTTACTTTCACAGTATATATGATGATTAATGATTCTTAAACCATTTAAACCACCCAGAGCTGGCAGTAAAGTGAACACACAGTAGAGTCCAGCCTTTTTTCCCAACACTGCTAATAAAAATTTTTGCTTTGTCCATGATCACCACAGTGCTGAGAGGAATACACTTCTGTGCTGGGTCTTCACTCCAAGTCATTAGAAGTTTCTCCATAAGTTCTTTCTGTATTTTTGTTAATTTCATTGCTTTCTTTTTCTTTCTCTATTCCCCCTTCCTGCTTGCCTGCCTGCCCGCCTTCCTTCCTTCCTTCCTTCCTTCTTACCTTCCTTCCTTCCTTCTTTCCTTTTGTCTACACTAGGGGTTGAACTCAGCGCCTCACATATGTTAGGCCAGTGCGGTATCACTGAGCCAAATCCCTGGCCCCCTTTTTAAAAGTTTTTGTTTTAGGACAGGGTCTCACTAAGTTGCTTCGGCTGCTCTGGCCTTGAACTTGCATTCCAATTGCCTCAGCCTCCCAAGTCACTGGGCTTACAGTCATGAGACATAGAACCCAGTAGCTACATTGTTTTCAATGTAGCAGAATCTTTAACTGCTTCTGTCACTTTGTTCTTGTTTTTCAAGATCACAGCTGTGGTGGGATGGGGCATGCCTATCTAGCAAGCAATAACCATCTCTGATTTTCCACCTACCTAAACCTTGTTGTTGTTGTTGTTAGGTGCCGTTGAGTCGGTATCCGACTCATAGCGACCCTCCAGTTCAGACACTTGATGTGGTCTCCTGTTGGCAATATTAGCAGTGGATTTTGTACGCTTAGGGCTCATGACAAACAGAACAACATGAGATTAAATCAAGCACAAGGGCAAACAATGCAATCAACACATACAGTGCAAACATAAGATGTATGAGGTTGCTACTGGAATAATCTGGCTTATTGTTGTAGAGTAAGGAAAATGTCCTAAAATAATGATGAACAGTATAGCATATAAAATACATAAGCCAGTAACAATTGTTTATTGTCATTATTTAATAGTATGTACTATATATTATGTATGTGTGATACTTTCATACAACTGGCAAAACAGTGGATTTGTTCACACTGACAAATATAAACATGTGAATAATGAGCCGGGTGCACTGGCACACACCTGTAATCCCAGCAACTCAGGAGGCAGAGGCAGGAGGATCACAAGTTCAAGACCAGAGGTAGTCTGTATAATTTAGCGAGACCCTGTCTCAAAAAGTAAAAAAATAGGCTGAGGGTGCAGCTCAGTGGAACAGCACTTGCAAAGCATTCAAGCACAAGGCCCTGGGTTCAACCCCCAATACTGCAAAACAAACAAACAAATAAACAAAATGTGAATGATGTAGTGCACTATGAAATTATGAGAACTACAACAACACTAGGCAATAGGAATTGTCCAGTTCCATTATAATCTAATTAGAATTACAATAAAATGTGTATTTCATCATTCACTGAAACTTGGTGATGTAGACCATGACTACAGTTGGAGATTTCAACATTCCTTTCTTAACAATTTATGGGGAAAATAAACAGAAAACCTGAAAGAATACACAAAACTTGAATGACATAATAAAAAACTTGACATTTATACAATACAGCATGTAACATCAATAAGAATAAAATTGTTTTGTTACACATGAAAATTCTCATATTAATAATAGGCTAGACACTGAAACAAGTCTCAATTAATTCAAAGCAATTGCCAAATCTTTAAAAAAATCCTTTGATCAAGAAGAATTAAAATCTGAATCAACAATAGAAAGAAAATTTGGAAATATCCAAATAGTTAGAAATTTAATCACAAAGAAGTCCCATGGGAATTAGAATATATTTTGAAGCAAATGGTAAAATCACTTCCTATAACATATCAACATTTATATGATGTAGATAAAGCAACACTTGGAGGGAAATTCATAGCATTCGTCACTTAGATTAAAAAAGAAGAATATTTTCAAATCAATAATTTAAGTTTCTTGCCTAAGAAATTAAAAATAGAAGAGCAAATTAAACCAAAAACAAAAAGATGAGAATTCAATGAAATTGAAAACAGAAAAACAGTAGAGAAAAATGCATGTGACCAAAATCTCATTAACAAAACTGTAGCTATACTGAAAAAAGTTTTAAATAAAATGAGACAGAGAGTTCATTAGTTTCCAAAACCACGAATGAAAAGAGAGTATCATCACTGATGCTAGAGAAATCAAAATTATTATAAGGGAATACTATAAATAACTTTATGACAATCATATAAGATGATTTAAACAGAATAGATGAATTCTTAAGAAAAACACAAATTACTAAGACTAAGTCCAGAAGAAATAGGAAATCTAAATAGATATATAACAACTAAAAGTATTAAGTTAGTAGTTGAAACTTTCCCAATAAATAGAAACTCTGGTCCTGATGGGTTCCCTGGCAAATACTATGAAGCTTTCAAGTACAATACTGATTCTATACAAACCAAAAATTAAAAGTCAAAAGTGACTCGGAAACTTGTCCCTGAATGTCAGGCAGCTAAAGTAAAAGAAAAACATGACAAAGTTGAAGAACTAAACAGAGATTTCAAAGGGCAGCTTGAGAAGATAAATCAAATATAACATGTGCAAAGAGCTGGCAATAGAAAACCAAAAGGGATAATATGCATTTTTTCCTCAAGATTAAAGAATTGAAGAAAAAATTTAACCCTGGAGAGGCAGTAGTGAAGGATTCTACAGGGAAAATATTAAACAACACAGGAAACAGCAAAAGAAGAAGGAAGGAATACACAGTCATTATATCAAAAAGAATTGGTGGATGACCAGCCATTTCAAGAGGATGCATATGATCAGGAACCAATGGTACTGAAGGATGAAGTGGAAGCTACCTTAAAGGATTTGGCAAAACACAAGACTCCAAGAATTGACAGAATATCCACTGAGAAGTTTAAACAAACAGAAGCAGCACTGGAGGTGCTCATAAGTTTATGCCAAGTGATTTGGAAAACTACTACCTGGCCAACTGACTGGAAGAGATCCATATTTTTGCCAATTTCCTTGAAAGGGGATCCAACCATATGCAGAAATTATTGAATGATATCCTTAATTTCACCTGTAAGGAAAATTTTTGCTAAAGATCATTAAAAAGAGACTGCAGCAGTATATTGACAGGGAACTGCTGGCAAGTCAAGCCAGGCTCAGAAGAGGGTGTGGAACCAGGAACATCATTGTTGATGTCAGATGGATGTTGGCTGAAAGCAGAGAATATCAGAAAGATGTCCTTCTATGTTCTATTGACTATGCAAAGGCATTTGACTGGGCAGATCACAACAAATTATGAATAACGTTGCAAAGAATGGAAATACCAGAACACTTAATTGTACTCGTGAAGAATCTGTAAATGGACCAAGTCTTTCAAACAGAATAAGGAAACACTGCTTGCTTTAAAGTCAGGAAAGGTGTGCGTCACAGCTATATCTTTTCACTTTACCTCCTCAATCTCTATGCTAAGCAAATAATTTGAGAAGTTGGATTTTATGAAGAAGAATGTGACATCAGGATTAGAGGAAGACTCATTAACAACCTGCGTTATGCAGATGACACAACTTTGTTTGCTGAAAGTAAAGAGTATTTGAGACATTTACGGATGATGATCAAAGAACATAGCCTTCAGTACGGATTGTGCCTCAATATCAAGAAAACAAAAATCCTTATAAATGGTTCAGTAAGGAACTTCATGATAAATGGAGAAAAGATGAGGTTGTCCACGATTTTACTTTACTTGGTTCTACAATCAACTCCCACAGAAACAGTAGTCAGGGAAGCTAAAACCACATTGCATTGGGAAAAGCTGTTGCATAAAACCTCTTTACAGTGTTGAAAAGTAAAGAAGTCACATTGAAGATGATGATGTACCTGACTCATGCCATGGTATTTTCAGTTGCATCATATGCTTGTGAAAGCTGGACAGTGGATAGGGGAGACAGAAGAACTGATGCCTTTGAACTATTGGTGCTAGAGACAAATATTGAATATACCATGGACTGCCAAAAGAAACAACAGATTTGTCCTAGAAAAAGTGCAACCAGAGTGCTACTTGGAAGAAAGGACACCTAGACTGCGTCTTATGTATTTTGGACATGTTGTCAAGAGAGACCAATCCCTAAAGAAGTACATCATGTTTGAGAGAGTGGCAGGTAAATGAGAAACAGGAAGACCCTCAACTAGATGGAATGGCACAGTGACTACAACAATAGGCTTAAACATAAAAGAGATTGCATGCATAGCACAGTGTCAGGAAATGTTTCATTCTGTTGTATATAGTGTCACTATGAGTCGGACCTAACTAGATGGCACCTAACAACAACTATATAGCATTCTAGCTTTTCTTTAGCCTGTATCTCCAAATGTTTATGAGTTCATTCCACAAACTGATTCCAAACACTTCGAAACACATAGTCAGGGAAAGTCACAACAATGACCCCATTTCTTGATACAGTTTTCTATCTCTTTTAATGATAATATCAGAAGTGGGAAGGCCATCTTTTCTGGACTTTGCATTGTTCTTTGTCATCCCACTGAATTGTTCACTGTTAGTTGGATCCAACTGGATGGCACATAACTACAAAAATGACATACAAACTCTTTCAGCATTCAGAGCAGGGAACACTTCCTGACTCATTCTACGCATGCTGATTCCAAAGCTATGCAATTACCTAGAGAAAACTACAGGCCAACATTCCCCACAAACACTGATGCAAAAAGCTCTATCCAAATATGAGCAAATCTAAGACAACAATGTATAAAAATGATTATATACCATGAGCATATAGGACTTATCCAAGACAGTAGGATTAGTTCCACATTGAAAATCAATTAATTAAGCTGGGCACTGTGGTGCACATCTATAAACCCTGTTAACTGAGCAACTGAGGCAGGAGGATCACAAGTTTGAGGCCAGAAGCAGCTTGTCCAGCTGAGACCCTGTCTCAGAAAATGAATAGATGAAAATTTAAAAAAGAAAATCAATTAATAGAATGTACTATGATAATAGAATAAAGGATGAAAATGCAGTATCATCAACATATGCAGAAGCAGTTTTCCACAAACTCCAGCAGACAGGATAAAACCTCTCAACAACTAAGACTTAAAGAGCTAAGACTGATAAAGACCTCATAGAGGAGGAGAAAAACCCAGTAGCTTACATAATATTTAATAGTGAAAGATGAAATATTTCCCCTTAGGATTGGACACCCAGCACTCATCACTTAGGGTGTGCAACTTCCTACTGGAAGTTTTAATCAGTAAGATGGGCAGGGGGAGCCCAAACCAAAAACCAACCAATCAACCAGACAAAAAACAAATGATAAAAATGTCACATAGATAGATAAGAAATAAAACTGTGTGATGACAACATGATTCTATGTGTAGAAAATTCTAAGAAATCTACAAAGAAACTACTAGAAATAAAAAATGAACTAGCAAGAAACCAGAGATAAAATGCTTAAGAATCAATTTAGGGTGACTTACACTACATAAATTATAGAACATGTAAATTTATTGAAAAAAATTATTTTCACTGTTATTCCCTGAAAATCTGTAGATTTTTAGTCTGTAGATTCAACATAATATTTATGAAAATCTCAGCAGGCTTTTTTTTTTAGAAACTGACAAATTATTCCTAAAGTGTGTGTGTGTGTGGAACTATGAAGGACTCAGATTAGCCAAAATAATTTTGATAAAAGGATAGAGTTGGAGGACTAAACTTCTGTTTAAAACTTACATTAAAAATTATACTAATCAAGACAGTGTGATATTAGCATAAGGACAGATCACTGGGACAGAATTGAAAATCCAGAAATGAACCTATAGTATTTACGGCCAATTGGTTTTTCATAAAGGTATTAAGATAGTTTAGTGGTGAATGAAACACTGCCAAACACTGTGACATGCACAAGATCTATTTTGTCTTTGAACACATTATTGTAGCCACTATGTTTCTTCTATTTTTGAGTCACGCCATATCAGCATATGGGAGTTCCAGGGGCTTTACTCCATACCCATCATTAAGGTCAACTCTACTTTGAGGAGGCAACTCTTCCCCAGTCATCTTTTGAAAGCTCCAGTCAGGGCATGGATTTAGTTCAGTTGGTAGAGTGTCACTCTGCAGTCTCTAAGGTCCCTGGTTCAATTCCCAGCATCACAGACATTGAAGAAGGACATGGCAATCCACTCCTGAGGCATTTCTGAAAACAATCAGCCATTGAAAACTCTATGAAGGCCACTGAATCAGACACATCTCGACAGCACCTAACAACAAGTCTGGGGGGCTCATTTTCCAGCACTATATTTGACAGTGCTTCTATGCTATTCATAGGGTTTTCAATGGCTAATTGTTTCAGAAGTGGGCTGCTGGGTCCTTCTTCCTAGTATGTCTTAGTCTGGAAGCTCAACTGAAACCTGTCTATCATGGGTGGCCCTCGTGGTATCTGTAATACCAGTGGTATAGCTTTCAGCATCACAGCAACAGGCAACCCCCACTCAAGATGACAAGCTGACAGACACATGAGGGAATGATGGTTGTACAACTATAAATTTACTAATACTGAATTTTATATGTATAATGCGTGAGTTTTATGGTATATAAATTATATCTCAATTTTAACAAAGTCTAGTTCTCCTCTACTTAGGTGGAGACAATATGCTTGAAGCAGATCTTTGCTGTGGAAAGAATTACTTAAGTGGATAACTTGTTTTTGTAGATATAAGGTTAGTAGGCATCCATTACCTTAGGGAAATCATCTAATAAAGCCTTTTGGGGCTTGGTTAAGATTGTTCCTTCTCAAAACTCTGTGGTAAATGGAGTTAAGAAGAGTAAGATAAGTAGATATGCATACAGGCAAACAAAAATTCTGAGAAAGAGGGATCAAAATCTATACCCCGTACTTTCTGAGGTTCAGAATTACCAGAACCTCTTTCACGAATTTTAGTGATAGATTTGTGGACCATGAGTAGAAAAGCACACTGAATAGTCTCTATCAAAAGAGGAAAGGAGAATCTGGGTTGACAATTTAGGCTTAATAATAGACATATTATAGGACAGATCCAAGTGTTTACAGAGGCCATGAAGGTAAAACAATACAAATAGTGAAGACTGAAGCAAATCAGATAGTATACTGCTGGTTAAAAAAGACTGTTTATCTTATGTGAGAATAAGAGGCTATTGAAATCAGTTTTTCTTATGCTTTGAGAACATCAAGGTACAAATATTTATATGAATCTCTAGACTTAAAATCATATTGTATATGTTGTATATCAGCTTCAGTTATATATAAAATATCATGAAATTTATATAAAACATATCTACAAGTGGTATTTGGGTCACAGACCACTAGTTAGCTATCATTGGACTAGATATTCAAGAAAGGAAGACTGATTTTGGTATAGTGTACAAATGGGCTGAAAGCACCTTCTCACACATTCAACCTGGCAAGGAAAACAGGATGACTTAATGCATGAGTATAAATAGAGGAAATAAAATCCTTTGATGTAACCCTTGAATGAGTATAATACTAGGAGGAGTCAATCATCCTCTCATTAAGAATTATGAAGGTCTCAAAAAGAAAAAAGAATTATGAAGGTCTCTTCAAGGATCAGGGATTATTGGGACCAGTTTTAAAATACGAAACCATGTAGCAGCGGAAAAATCAACAGTACCTCAAAATGAGATTACCAGCTTATATACTAATTAAAATACCCATCTTTTTCTTTATTGAGTGTTTGAAAGATTAGCCTCCTTGGAATGAGTAAACTCTTAGGTGTATAGCAATACCAGACAGCCCTGAGAAAAGAGCTACTTGGAAATCCTAATTTGAACAAATGTGTATGTTAGTAATTAATTTGAATATTAAAAGATGGATCCTTATTTGTATCCCCAGTTGGTCATATTTGTTAAATAACAATAACCAGATCATAAAACTAAAAGCAACCATTGTTTTAGGATTTGTAATTAATATTCAGGCCCTCAGAGAACATATTATTTGTTTTGATTTACTAATTACTTCTAGAAGACAGTTTATTTTCAAATTTCTCTGTCTTGTATTTTCTAATCATGAAAAGATGTTGAATTTTGCCAAATGGCTTTTGTTTATCTACTGAGATGATTGTGCGATTTTTACCCTTCATTCTATAAATGTGGTATGTCACATTTGTTGATTTGTATATGTTAAACCATCCTTGCTTTGATCATGCTGTATAATTTTTTTAAAGTGCTACCAAATTCAGTTTGCCAGCTTTTTGTTCATGCTTTTTACATCTATGTTTATCAAGAATACTGCCTGTATTATCCTTTTCTTATATTGTCTTTGTCTGGCTTTGATTTAGGGCACTACTGTCCTTGTAAGGTAAGTTTGGAAGTATTCCCTTCTCTTTAGTTTTCTTGGAAGAGTTTAAGAAAGAGTAGCATTAATTCATCCTTCAATGTTTAAAGTTCATCAGGGCCATCAGATGATAGGCATTTTTTGTTTCTTCATTTTTCTAGGCGTTTTTGATTATTGATTTGATATCCTTACTTGTTATTGGTCTGTTCAGATTTTCTATTTCTTCATGACTTGGTCTTGGTAAATTGTATATCTCTACAAATTTTTCCATTTCTTCTAGGTTACCCAACT
>VMDO01003127.1:73748-150490 GCA_007922755.1 Pedetes capensis
CAAAAAAAAAAAAAAAAAAAAAAAAAAGCTAAAGCCATCATACTAACAGATTCCATAATATCCTACAAACCTATGGTAATCAAAAAAGTATGGTATTGGTACAAAAACAAACACATAGACTAATGGAAAACAATAAAATCCAGAAGTAAATTCAAGCATTTACAGTCAATTGCCATCAATAAAAATGCCAAGTACACATAAGGGGAAAAAGACAATCTCCTCAATAAATGGTCTGGGGAAAATTGGATATTCAAATGCAAAAGAATTAAACTAAACCCTTATCTCATGTCCTTGTTAGGTGCTGTAGAGTTGCGTCCCATTCATAGTGACCCTATGTACAATAGAATGAAACACTCCCCGACACTGTGCCATGCTTGGCATTATACCTGATAGTGCTTCTCAGCTATTCATAGGGTTTTCAATGACTCATTGTTTCAGGAGTTGGTATTCCCTGGTGGTCTCCCATCCAAGGATAACCAGGCCTGACACTGCTTAGCTTCCAAGATCTGACAACATTGGTACAGCTGTAGACCCCCTTATCTCATAATACAAATAAAAGTTAATGCAAAATGTACTAAAGCTTTAAGCATAAGACAAACTGTAGAACTACTAGAACAGCAAATAAGCTTCTTGACATTGGTTTGGTCATGGAATTTTTAAATATGACCCCTAAGGCACAAACAACAAAAGCAAAAACAGACAAATGGTACTGCATCAAACTAAGAAGATTCTGCACAGCAAAGGAAACAACAACACGGTGAAGCAACAACTTATGGAATGGGAGAAAATATTTACAAGCTATGTATCTGTTAAAGGGTTAATGAAAGAATATATAAGGAATTCAAACAACTAACTCAATAGCAAGAAAACGAATAACCCATTGAAAAAATGGTCAAAGGACCTGAGTAGAAATTTCTCAAAACAAGATATACAAATGGCCAACAAATATATGAAAAGGTGTTCAACATCACAAATTATTAGGGAAATTTAAATTAAAACCATGATGAGATTTCACTTCACACATATTAGAATGTCTATTATCAAAAAGACAAAAGATAAAAAGTATTGAAGATGTGGAAAAAAGAGAACCCACCCCTCCTTCCTTCTTTCTTTCCTTCCTTCCTTCCTTCTCCTAAGACAGAGTATTGCTATCAAGCCCAGGCTGGCCTCAAACTTGAGACCCTCCTGCTTCAGATTCCCAAGTGCTGGGATTACAAGTGTATGGCCCCACACCCAACTAAAAGAGAACTATCCTGTACACTACTAATGGGAATGTGAATTAATACAGGTATTATGGAAACAGTATGTATGTTCCTCAAAAAATTAAATATAGAACTATCATATGACCCAGCAATCCTACTTCTTGGTATATATTGAAAGGAGATGAAATTGGTATGTTAATAAGAAATATCTGCACTCATGTGTTCATTGCAACATTATTCACAATAGCCGATACATGTTATGCATATAAATGTCTACTGATAGATGAATGGATCTTTTAAATTTATTCCCTAATATATAAGAACAATCTTGAATATGAACAAAGATTTAGCAACAAAGATGTTTATGATGGCATTTTAAAATATAATAGCAACAAGCTAAAAATAAAAATTTTAACAATGATCATCTTTCAGCAGGATTGATTTTTAATTTTTTCTTAGTTGTTCTGTACAGTTTTCGAATTTCATTGTGAAGAAATATTTGCAAATCAGATTAAAATATTAGAGAATGAGTGTTTCTCAAACTTTAATGTGCATATGAATCTGTTGAGGAATCTTGTTGAAATGCAGATCCTTAGTAGGTCTAGGTGGGACTGGAAAGTCTTCCCTTTTAAAGTGCTTTCAGGTGATATTAATGATTGTGAACTGGGGCCACACTTTGGGGCACTATCTAGAGTATATATGTTATCTGCATGCTCCTCTATCCCTGTCCTACGGCTATTTTTGTAAAGCACAAGCAGGTAAAAGCTTCTCATTATGTTAATATATTTGATACAGTACTAGGTATTGGTACATAACCAATGGAAATATTTTCTAATTTTTAATCATTTAATATGTCAATCACATTAGCATTACTGTAAAGTATGCTGATTACCCCAATTTTTATTTAAAAATCATCATAAAAAGTACATAGGGGAGCCAGGTGCGATGGCGCACACCTGTAATCCCAGCAGCCCTGGAGGCGTAGGTGGGAGGATCGCAAGTTCCAGACCTGAGGCAGTCTGCGTAAGGTAGCGAGACCCTGTCTCAAAAAGTAAAAAAAATTGGGCTGGGGGCGCAGCTCAGTGGTCTAGCACTTGCAGAGCATGCAGGCGCGAGGCCCTGGGTTCAACCCCTACTATCGCAAAAAAAAAAAAAAAAAAAAAAAAAAAAAAAAAAAAAAAAAAAAAAAAAAAAAAAAAAAAAAAAAAAAAAAAAAGTACATAGGGAACACTGAAAAGTTTAGTGTCTCTAGAATGTAGTATCTACTACAGTCAGGTCAGCATTTTGCTACTTTGATTGATGGTCATAAGTCCTTAAAAGAAACTATAAAGATGAAAATAGAACAAATTATAGGAGGTTATATTAAATGTTAATGTAACAAACATCTTGACATTTACTGGGAACTGTGCAAGCAATACCAAAATATACTGATGAGTCCCATGCCTTCACAGAGTTCAAAATCAGACAGGGGAGACAGATAACATAGGACAAATAATAAAGAAAAATTTAATACTCTACAATAAATCCTTTGGGCTGGGATTTAGCTCAGTTGGCAGAGAGCTGCGCTGCAGTCTCTGAGGTCCCAAGTTCAATTCCCAGCACCACAAAAATGGGAGAAGGACATGGCAATCCACTCCCAAGGCAATCCCGAAACAGTCAGCCATTGAAAACCCTATGAGGGTCGCTATGAGTCGGATACTGACTCGACAGCACCCAACAACAACAACAACAACAACAACAACAACAACAACAATAAATCCTATTAAAAGAAAGTAGAAGATGATAGGTGAACATAAGGAAGAACAGCACATGAATTCTAACAAGGATGAAGGACAGAGGAATAGGATGCCTTGGTGATTTTTAGAGTTGATATCTGAGAGGAGCTTAAACTAGAAGCAAATATTACCATTTGTTGTTTTTGTTGTTAGGTGCCTTCAGGTTGGGTTTGACTCATAGTGACCCTAACAACAACATAGTGACCCTATGTACAACAGAAGGAAACACTTCTCTGCTATTCATAGCATTTTCAACATTTGTAGAAGTAAGAAAAGGAAATTCCAGATGAAGTATCTTGAATAAGCAGAGTTATAAAGGCAATGCATTATCTGACTACTCATTGCCATGGTCACTGCAATGTCAAAAGTATTACTTATAATTAAGCACCCAGCACATAATATTTCCCTCAAACTTGCAATTGTCCTGTCTCAGCCTCCTCAGTTGCTGGGATTACAGTGTACAGCATTGCCTCTGGCTTGTCTTCTAATTTAGAAATTACAGCGATACAGTCAGTGGACTAAAAAATAGGGTAACAAATAACAATATCAATAATAAATTGTCTTAAAGCGTGTATGAACTTTGGAAAGGTAAAACAGAAAAAATAGTTTAATATTTAGCTATCTAATTCTACCTGAGGAAGTTATTATTCAAAATTGATCAATATAGTGTTTAAATCTAAGATTCACAAATATGGGTTTGTATCTATAAGAGAAATAGCCTATAAGAGAAATATGGGAAGGAGGGACAGGTAAAATGTTTGATGGTATTGATCTATTTATTCCTTAAAATATTGCAGGACAGTATTCATTAAGTGTATAAAGTATATACTTATAAACTGCTTTTTTTTTCAGTATGTTTTCCTCCTTAAACTCTTTAGAATACAAAGAGGCAAACCCTAGTGCTATCTGATGTTTAAACAAACACACTAAAAGGGCAATAGTGCCAAGGGCAATTCTCCTGTTCCTTTAATCAAAATGACAAAAATACATTGGGAAGTGTCCAAGGTAAGATATGGAATGGAGACACTGGTATTATTAGTCAACAGACTACTTATGATCAAAAGATTTACACACGGTGCCGTGGCAAATGCCTATAATCCAAGCAACTTGGAAGGCTGAGGCAGAAGCATCACAGTGCAAGGCCAGAGGCAGCCTAAGTAACTTAGCAAAACATTTTCTCAAAATAAAGTTTAAAAAGGGGTTGGGGTGTGACGCAGTGGGAGTGCACTTGCCTAGCAAGTGCAAAACACTGGATTCAATCCCCAGTACTGGGGGTAAAAAAGAAAGAAAGAAAAAGATGATGATTTACAAGCTAAATGTAATAAATTTGCTGGAAAGAGAACTCAATGACTATCAATATTCCCATTCATTCTGAGTCAAAACAAGAAGTAGAATTCCTCTTGCCTTTCCTTTGAAATTCACGCCCTTATATGTGCATGGAATTTTCCATTACATATTTATGTTATTAAATAGGATTTCTTGTTATTTAATAGTAAAAAGTAAAAATAGAAACACCTAAAAATCACCCTATGGTCTTTGTTTTGTACTTCTTCCTATATGTAATGTCACTAGAGAAGAACTGATTGAAGTTTATTACATTTCATATCTGCCTAAATCAGTTAATGAATCTTTACTCAATAACTCATGAACTTAATTTTTAAAAAATTCCATGTTGTTTTGGCACTTAGTTGTTTTTTAAAATCACACTTTGGAACAAGTATATCCAAGATTTTCATCATCAGGAGAAACCGCATTCCTTTTTCTTGTCAAACAAGTCATACAAGTAAACTGCTTTAAGTAGTTATGAACAATATGAAAACTTCATATAGACTAAATTCCTTCCCTAAATCACTGCATAAATTGATAAAAATTTGTTTCACCACAAAAATAAACCTGGGAATTTAAAAATGATAAGATTCCCATCAGTTTTCTTCTTTATATCATACATTCCATAATAGGAAACTATAGTCCCATGCTTACCAAACTCTTCCTTACATATAAAATTATTGTATCTGTTATAATATTTGAGTAATATGAAAAGAAGAGAGTGGAAAGATACTTAATGAACTTCAGCTGATCTTTAACTATTTCTTACAATCATGCCTATTGCTTACAGGGCTACAAGGTTTGCTTCTAATTTTACTTGTATACAATGATCCTGTTTGTCTTATTTTTTTCTTTTACCTCACAATAGAGGAAAATGTTAGCAACATTTGATCAGTCTGTTTTTGTAAATGAATCATGGCTCACAATGGTATTTTCCATTGCTGAGTCTTTAAAATGTTTCAGAAATCTTGTATTCAGGAGCCCATACAGTTTTTAAAAATGTGAGAGTCTAGTTCAAACATAAGTTTTAATTATGAAAATCTCATACCATTCATTCAAAATACATTTACTAAACACTTACTACATACATGATAGGTACTGATGAAATAGAATTCAATTTTGTTCTTGTTCCTCATTTAATGTTAAAAAAAGCCTTTGAAATGCATCAAATGACTTCCTAAAGAGCTTAGGAGACTGTAATTTAACAGAATAGGGCAAGTAAAATGAATTAAAAGCTTTTGTTACATAACAAATTTTAATAATGCACTACTAGTTCAACACTCAACAGTTCATTAACTTGAAGACATACTTTTCTCCTCTCCTGTCAACTTGCCATACAGTAAACATTAACTATAAATAATCAAAAATCTTTAAACAAAAAAGTTAGCAGAAACACATGCTTTTCCTTACTCTCTCCCTAAGTAGCTTAAAAGGTTAAAAAATGTCCTGGCATAGTAAAACAATAATTCAAATAAGCTTCTGCAGAACTATCCAGTTGCTGTACAAATCAGAGTAAAATTTTTATAAACTATTCTTTTTTTTTTTTACAAAATTAGTATTCTTCCTTAACTGCTTTGAAATACATATACACAAAGAAGAATTCATATACACAAATGGCACTAAGGTGCCATTGATTATCAAGCAAACACACCAAAAGGGCAAGAGTGCCAAGGGTAATTTTACTGTTCCTTCAATCAAAGAGACAAAAACACCTTGGGGGAGGGTCCGAGGTAAGATGTGGTATGGAGGTACTGGTACATTTATAGATGAAACTTACCTTTTAAAGTGCATGTCACCAAAAATGGTTTTGTATCATCATTTTCACGAGGCAGTAAGTCCAAACATTTTAACATGCCTGGACAGAATCTATTGCAAGAATAAAGAACTTTCCCCCCCTTTAGTCATATTAATAAATAATAAAATACAATTATGAAAGCTTTTGACATCCATAATATTATAAATGTAATATTTTACACAGAACAATTACCTTCTGCTTTTTAGAAAATCTTTCCTATAAAAACTGAAATAACTTTCACATATGCACTTAAAAATAAAACCAGTAAACATAATAGAAATTTAATTGTAAACTCTTGTCCCTTTCAAAGTTTAAAGCTTATAAACACAAGAAATTTTTAAAAGTAAACAGATCATTGTTTTTACTTCTTTCATTTTTACAAAAGAACAATATTTATCTCATTAATCAAAAATTTTCTAACTGCTATTTAATTTAATTAGTCATAAATAAGACAAAATAATAAACTACATGATTTAGCTCAATTTACAATCAAGTTTTCGTGGAATTCCCTCAACTCTATCTTGCAAAATGTCCTTATGCAAATCACAAAACACCAAACAAAACGTAGTTCTTTATGTTTGATTGTAAAACTCCACTGAATACTTAAGCTGCTAGTTATATTGTATCATTAAAAAAAAACTTACTTGATCTGTCCCATAAGGCAGTATGTTCAGAGAAATGAAGGCTGTCATTTTCCAGAGCTGTTTTCTGATCATGTGCAGTACCTTTAGAGTGTCTATGAAATAATCGGCTAGCAAAACCTTCCAATTTCTGAAGAGCAGTAGATGTACCTGTATATTGGTTACAGGGTGGTTCTCTATAAGCTGCCATTCATGTGCATTTACACTTTACTTAAAGTAACTGAAAGTATTTCCAGAAGGAGCTCAACTTCTTACACAGAAGCTAAGAGCTATGCATGTGTCAAACTTCCTGTTTGCAGGGTATTCAAACCACTACTGCTGTTCTGTTTCCTGTTAATATAAAACAGCACATTACCGAGCTTTTCTTAGCAAAACTCTTCATTACAACTAAAGATGAAGATTTTAAAAACTTGCAATATCTGCCTAAAAGGCTCCATGTTTGAGTGTTTTGATATTAATATACAGGTTAATGATTATATTAATTACAAAGCCTTATATATACAATAGGTTGAACATTTTTTAAAGGGAAACTAGTTAAACATGTATTACAACCCTGTGCAAACAAATAAAAGTCAAATAACCCTGCATATATAATATGTTAAAAAAATAGGTGGAGTCGGACATTGTGGCACATGCCTATAATCCCAGTGACTCAAGAAGCTGAGACAAGAGGATCACAGGTTTGAGGCTAGAGGTAGCCTGTGCAACTTAGCAAAACCCTGTCTCAAAATAAAAATTTTAAAAAGGGGTGGAGATATAGCTCAGTGGTAGAGCACTTGCTTAGTGGTAGGCCCTTGGGTCCTCCCCTACTACCACAAATGATTATGATTATAATAAAGATAGATGGCATTTCTCCAGGAAATCAGCTAATATATAGATTTTATGACTCTTTATAAGCAGTTAACTTTTCATCAAAAATTGGTATGGAGTGAATATGACAAGACTCTTGCAAAATGAACTGATGACATGTAACTAAAAAAAATCTGAACTATAATTTCAAAAAACAACTGAATGTTGATAACTTATTGACTTAAATCTAATATATACACAAGCTACAGAAGTTTAGCATGTCAATAATTTATCAGTTATTGTACTGACATGTGCCTGCCTACCAGTGTTGTTGTTTGGTGCCATCGAGTTGGGTCCATAGCAACCCTCCTAGGGTTGTCAATGGTTGATTGTGCCCAGAATACTTCAGGAATGGATTGCCACATCCTTCTCCCATTTTTTGCAGGGCTGGGGATCGAACCTGGGTGCTCAGAGTGCAGAGCAGCACTCTACCAACTGAGATGATCCCCAGCCCTAGCCTAATAGTATATTTTAAAACATTATAAAAATTGAAAACAGGTACAAAACATCAGCTTTCAAATTATAAAAGAAAAATCATAACTATAAAAGATATCACCCATATCAAGAAATTTCAATTGAGAGAAAAAAGAATTTCTTCCAACTGACTGAGACATGTATATTTTAAAACCTTATCATAGAAGACTATTACTTACCTGTTCTTCTAATTTAGTGATATCACTTAGAAACATATCTTTCAATTAAATATTAATAAAATTTGCTATCATCAATTTGCAGGGGAAAATTACATAACCCGTAGCATTTAACAAGGATTTTTAGTATTTTTTTGACACCAATTAAAAGATGAGAAATTTGTGTGGTTTTCTCTTTGAAAGCTCTAAATAAAGGAAAGAAGAGAGAAGAGAAGAGAGGAAAGGAGAAGAGAGGAAAAGAAAGAAGAAGGGAGAAGGGGAGAGAGGAAAAGGAAAAGAAAAAGATCCTATAAAAATCTTTCTAAAAAATATCTTAGTCCAGATTTCCTGACAACTGTTTGATTAATACAGTAAATAGGAAAAATAATGATAAATAAAATAAATAGGAACAATAAGGTAATCAAATTTGGGAAACATACAGTCACACACAGACACACAAGAAGTCCACTACAGAAACACTGACTAGTGATTTTTGCTATGTAACAACTCTGTGTCTAGTGAATTTTGTCATGTAACAGCTCATTTGCTACTTTCTTCTGTGTAATAAAATGAGAGTACTCTAAACAAAAAGACTAAACATCTCATAGTTTGTAGCTTTACATATAAATAATATGTATGTATAATTTTTTAATTTGATACATTAATTAATTTGGGTACAGTAATTAATTTGGGTACATATAATTTTTTAATGTGGGTACATTACACTAAACAGACACTGAGTAAGTGTCTGTAGTGTTTAATAACATGGAGAGCATGAACTGATGCAGTCGGTTAAAAATGGATAAAACTCCTGAATTCTTTTGACTTGCTCTCCTAACAGAAACTGTTCACCTTCAAGACACACTACAAATGTAACATTTTCAGTGAAGTCTCCCCACAGTTCTGAAGAAAATAAACTGCTTGCCTACTTGTAGTGATCTTATGATTTTGTTAAAATTGGCTATTTATGAATTTATGTGTCCCTAAATTTTGAGTTACTTAATTTCATAAGAGCAGTACATGCTATTATATATTCAATAAATATAGGGTAAATAAAGTATTCATTCCTTTTTAACAATTTAAAGGTACAAGGAGAATCATCAAATACTGGAAATGTTTAGTATTATGATAGGACCATATTGTAAATAACTCAACAAGTAGGAAATTGCTTATAGACAACAGTAATAGAAGTAATATCATTGATTGTTCTTTTCACTATATTCAGTGGCTAATTTTTATTCATTCTTCAAGTTTCATTTTCACTCAGTGCCTCAGTGTAAATGTAGATTCCCCTCTCCCCTCTGCGGTACTAGAGGGCTGAATCCAGAGACTCACATATACTTTGCAAGGGCTGTATTACTGAGCTGTACCCCCAGGCCATTTTAAAATTTTTTATCTTGAGACAAGCTCTTCCTAAATTACACAAGTTGCCTCTGGCCTGGAACTCACAATCCTCCTGTTTCCACCTCCTGAGTCTCTGGGTTTAACAGGCATGCACCACTGCACCCAGTTAGCAAATGTAGATTTCTAAAATAATCTCTTGGTTTCCCTGCTTCCAGTCACCACCTTCAATCATTTCTCTGACATAACTAGTTTCTCCCAAATATTATACTCTTTATGTTCTCTTGCCAAAGATACCAAATAATCCCAACATTTCAGTCTGACCATACTCATTTTTAACAGATGTCTAGTCATACTTACATTTGACACTGCTTAAGTATAGCAATTCCAGGTTCCAAAGAACATTGAGATTAATTTGTTTAAAATAATATATAAGCTTTAAAACAAAACTACTATAGCAAAAAAGGTAAATTTTACTAGCTGAATATCTTGAAAATACTACATTTGAAGTCCATTCTTTTTCTTTCAATAAAACTTTTCATTTGTTACAAAGTTCTTAGAGAAAGTAGAATATTTAGCTTTTAGAGCAAAGTTGCTATATATGGTAATGTGATCAGGAAGCTGTTGCTATGGAAATGCTCAAGTGATTTGATTTTTATTAACAAGAACTCTACTGGCATCTACTGCTAAAAAGAAGCAACTACAACTTTAAACTGAATTTCTTCATAATTCAAATTAATCTGAGGACATGCATTACTTGTTATTCTTCCTGATGGTATTTTCAGAATTTTAATTTGTACCATAATGTCTAGCTCTGTATCCCAATTTTCTGTGACAACATATCATGTAACAAAATAATGTAAGATTTTACAACTGGAGAGCATATATGTGGAATTTAGGAGGGGGGAACAAAAGGATATGAAAATAAAAGAGGGACTATAAAGGAGATGAAGGGCTGGGATTTAGCTCAGTTGGTAGAGCACTGCGCTGCAGTCTCTGAGGTCTCAAGTTCAATTCCCAGCACTGCAAAAACGGGAGAAGGACCTAGCAATCCACTCCCAAGGCAATCCCAAAACAGTCTGCCATTGAAAACCCTATGAGGGTCGCTATCAGTTGGATACCGACTGGACAGCACTTAACAACAACAATAAGGGAGATGAAAGGGAAAAATGAGGGAGAAGGGAATAAAAAGGGATAATAGAGAAGGTGTATATGATCAGAGTATATTATATGCATGTATGGAAATGTCATTATGAAATCCATTACTTTGAACAATTAATATTTGCTCACCAAGAATAAAAAAAACTGGAATGTAATCATGAAGTTATAAAATTCTTATTCATCTTTCATTACCTTAAGAAATAATAGCAATTTTCATGATTGCATTTGCTTTGATTGACACCACAAAATACTGGTTTATTTCTTATATTTACATCTTTATTTCTATATCTACAGATATATTTTGCAGTACTGAGGGGCTGAACCTAGGGCTTCATGCATACTTTTACAAATCCACTACCACTGAGCTGCACCCTTAGCCCAGCTTTTTAAGTTTTTTTTTTTTCTTGAGACAGGGTCTCACTGAATTATATGGGCTGCCTCTGGCCTAAAATTTGCCATCCCCCTGCCTCTGCCTCGAAAGTCTCTGGGATTCTAAGTCTGCGCCATTACACCTAGCTCTTTCTTATACTTAATAAATAGTAATAATATATTTGCCAACGACTTTACAGCATGCAATTTGCATTGTAAAAGCATAATGAAATTATTGTAAGGCTTATGAAATCCTTATAAATGAGGCAAGTAGCACCGGTATTATCATCCCTATTTTAAGATGAGGAAAATGTATAAACATTAAATGACTTGTCCAAAGTAACCTAGGTCAGGGCTCCTAGTACTGCATGAATATAATTTCTCCACAAGAAGCAAACATTTTTTCAAGTGTTGTATTTTTCAAACAAGAATGGGGAAGTAAGGGTGAAAAAGAGAGCAAAAGGTGAGACTGGTGATTGGATATTTTGTCCAGGATCTGAGAAGCTTCCATGAGAATGTTTTCATTCAGATGGTCACCTTATATAGCTTTTTAGCTGCATTAGTCACATTTTTTATTACAATCATGTTGGGACCTAGTAACCTATGTATATTAGAAGTGTGAAGGTTAAAGAAAAAACATGGAATCATATTTAATATGTAAATGGTGTATTTCCTGCATGTAGAGGACAAATGACTTGACCAGGATCCTGCTATTCAAATAAAAGTTATAGGGTATCACAAAGTGTGATCAGAAGTTACAGGGAATGTTTAAATTAAAACACACACACACACACACACACACACACACACACACACACGTATATGTATATAACGGTAAAAAACACATTGCCATTAATTCCCCTCCAAATTACCCCTGGCTTCAAACACACTATCCCATTGTTATTGCCACTTTCTGTAGTTCTGGAAATCTTCTTTGGTGTCCTTAGTTGCACTGCCATGTCAGCCTCAATATCCTGATTCGATTCAAAACATTTACCTATCATGTTCATTTTCATTTTGATGAATAATCAGAAGTCACATGGTACCACATTTGGTGAAAAAAGTGGATGAGAACACACTATAATGGTTTTTAAAATTTGTTTATAAATTACTGGGGTACAGAGTAACAAGTCACTTGATATATTCATTATGCCACTATTAAATCCATTTTGTTTACATATCCATCACCTTACAAATGAACAAATGAAGAAAAGGAAAAAGTGGAATTTTAATTAATATGTAGTGACAGTCATATGCAACTATGGGTTATATTCTCACTGATTTTTTTTCCCTTTTTTCATATATTTATATAGTTACAATCTGCATTTTGTGTTTTTCCTCTCCCTTTTGACCTCTCAACATTGTTTCCCTTCCTTGTCCCACTTCTATAGCCTCCACTCCCACCTGTTGATCCCCTATCTGCTCCTATCAGGTTTACTTGTATTTTCCATTCTTAGTTAAGTATGATTGTTCATATATATATATATATATATATATGGGGGGGGCGTGCCTCCCGGTCCTGCCCAGATGTTCAGACAGGTGGTGCTGTCATGCACACAGATACTAAACACAGTTCACTGGGGACTGGTGAGGGGCACAGACTCCTGAGGCCCTAGGGACACAGGAGGAGATGGGAGAAAGGAAAAGCCTCGGGCACTTTTGCCTTGTGGAGACAAACACAGCTCTTTATTTCTCTGCCCTTATCAGGGTGGAGAGAAAACCCAAAGCATACAGCTTTAAGTGCTAGCAGCTGTTATAGTGCCTCAAGGGCAGATGCTTCCATGTTGGTGGTATCAGTGGTCATGAGGAGAGAGTTCTTGCTGTCTCGGTGGTCCGAGAAAGAGGTGGGGGGAGAGAGAGAGTGAGAGAGAGTACTTTCCTATTTGGTGGTCTGGGTGAGAGAGAGAAAGCTGTTTCCTTACCGATGGTCCAGGCAAAAGAGTTCTTTCCTTTCCGAAGGGCGGGGGAGAGAGAGAGAGGAGGGGGGAGGGGAGGGGGGAGAGGGAGAGCTGCTGCAGTGCAGTTCCTTATATAGCTCGCCCACGGAATGGTTTGAGCCAATTGGCTTTGAGTCCAACTGTCCAATCAGGTTCAGGGGATTTATGAAGGGTTTTGTGCAAACGTCCAATCAAGTTACTTTCATTTTTTTCTAGATTTCTAATTTACAAACCAGATCTTCAAAAGCCTTTTTCCCAGTTTGGGGGTTTTTGCCAGTTTCTCCCAATTTCCCCCTACATGTACGTAAAATTAATTTTTTCTTTAAATTAGATTTAGCTCCTGCATATTAATGAGAACATATGGTGTTTCTATGAGTCTGCCTTAATTCACTTAAAGTGATGTTCTCCAGTTCCATTCATTTTGTTGCAAATGACATAATTTCATTCTTCTCTGTTGCTGAGTAATATTCCATTGTGTATATATACCATGGTTTTTCAATACAATTCTCAACTGATGGACATCTGGTTGGTTCCATACCTTTGCAATTGTGGAGAGTCCTGCATTAAACATGGATGTGCAAGTGTCCCTGTAGTATGATAACTTATGTTCCTTTGGTTATATTCCCAGAAGTGGTATAGCTGGATCATATGGTAGTTCTACACTTAGTTTTCTAAGGTACCTCCATATTGACTTCCAAAGTGGTTGAACTAAATTATGGTCCCAATGGCAGTGTAAAAGGGTTTCTTTTAGTCTGTATCCTCACTGGCATTTGTTGTTATTTATTTTGTTAATTTTGGCTATTCTTACTGGAGATGGAATCTGTGTTGTTTTGATTTGCATTTCCCTAATGGCTAGGGATATGGAGCATTTTCCATGTGATTACTGATGGTTCATATTTCTTTGAGAATTGTCTTTTCAGTTCCATTGCCTACTTATTTTGGATTATGTGTTACTTGGTGTTTGATTTCCTAAATTCTTTGTATATTCTAGAAATTAACCTGCCAGATGTATAGGATGAAAAGATTTTCTCTCACCCTGTGGGCTTTCTCTTTATTGTTTCTTTTGCCGTACAGAAGCATTTTAGTTATATGTAATCCCATTTGTCAATTCTTGGTGGAGATTCCTGGGCTATTGGAATGCTGTTAAGGACGTATTTACCTATGCCTATGTGTTGGAGGGAGGCTGGGGGTTTAGCTCAGTTGGTAGAGCACTGCTCTGCAGTCTTTGAGGTCCTGGGTTCAATTCCCAGCAATGCAAAAACGGGAGAAGGACATGGCAATCCACTCCCGAGGCAATCCTGAAACAATCAACCATTGAAAACCCTATGAGGGTTGCTAGGAGTCAGACAAGACCCAACAGCACCTAACAACAACAATGTGTTGGAGTGTGCCTCTCATCTTTTCTGTTAGTAGTTTTAAGGTTTCCAGTTTTATGTTGAGGTCTCTGATCTATTTTACATTGACTCTCCTACAGATTGAGAGATACAATCTATTTTCATTCTTCTGCATATGGATATCCAATTTTCCCAGCACAATTTGTTGAAGAAGGTATCTTTTCTCCAGTGTACATCTTTAGCCCCTTTGTCATAGATCAGATGACTGTAGTTGCATTGGTGCATATCTGAGTCTTTTATTCTGTCCCATTGATCTTCATGCCTGCTTTGTGCCAGTACCAAGCTGTTTTTGCCATTATGGCCCTGTAGTATAGTTTGAAGTCAGGTACTGTGATACCTTCTGCATTGTTCTTGCTATTTAGGATTGTTTTGGCCATATGCAGTCTTTTGTGCTTCCATATGAATTTTAGTATTTTTTTTCTATTTCGGTGAAGTATGTCATTGTAATTTGATGGAGATTGCATTGAATCTACAGATTGCTTTTGGTAGTATCACCATTTTCATAATATTAAGTCTAATGATTCATGAGCAAGGGAGGTCTTTCCATCTTCTACTATCTTTGCTATTTCTTTCCTTTAAAATTTTTAAGTTTGCATTGTAGAGGTCTTCAGAGTCTTTGGTCAGATTAACTCCTAAATATTTAATTTTTTGGTGGGCTACTATGAATGGGATAGTTATTTTGATTTCATTCTCTTCCAGTTTGCTGTTGGTGTAAAGGAAGTCTACTGATTTCTAAGTATTAACTTTGTATCTGGCTACTTTGCCAAAGGGGCTAATTAGATCTAAGAGTTTTCTAATGGAATTTTAAGAGTGGTTTATGTATAGGATCATGTCATCTGTGAACAGGGATAGTTTGACCTTTTCTTTCTCTATTTGTACTCATTTTATTTCTTTCTCTTGTCTGATTGGTCTTGCAAGGACTTCAATCACAATATTGAATGCCTTTAATTTTCAGACTATTATACTCTTTGTCTCCCATATGTTTGCCAGTCTGCTGTATGTGGGGGCTTGCCTGTTGCTGTGATACTGAAAGCTATGCTACTGGTATTACAGATACAAACAGGGTCACCCATGGTGGACAGGTTGCAGTTGGGCTTCCAGACTAAGACAAACTAGGTAGTAGGATCTGGCAGCAGAAATAATCAGTCACTGAAAACCCTATGAATAGCAGAGAAACACTGTCAAATATAGTGCTGGAAAAGGAACTCCTCAGGTTGGAAGGCACTCAAAAGACCACTGGGGAAGGGTTACCTGCTCAAAGTAGAGTCTACCTTAATGACAGAAATGGAGGAAAGCCCTATTTGCTGATGTGGCATGACCCAAAATGAGGAGAAACAAATTGAAACATCTATTAATAATTGGAATGTGGAATGTATGTAGTATGAATCTAGGAAAGTTAGAACTCGTCAAAAGGGAAATGGAGGGCATAAACATTAACATTCTTGGCATCAGTGAACTAAAATGGAATGGCATGGATGATTTTGAATTAGATAACCATATAGTCTACTAGGTTGGGCATGACATATTAAAGAGAAATGGGGTTGCATTCATCATCACAAAAGACATCACAAGATCTGTCCTGAAATACATAGTTGTCAGGGATAGAATAATATCTATATAGCTATAAGAAAGGCCAGTTAATATGATGATTATTCAAATTCACCCACCTGCCCCTAAGGCTACAAATAAAGGCAGGGAAGATTTTTTTTTACCAGCTTCTGCAATCTGAAATAGATCAAACAGGTAATCAAGATGTGGCGATAATCACTGGTGACTGGAATACAAAAGCTGACAAAGAAGAAGTCTCAGTAGTCAGAAAGCATGGCCTTTGTGACAAAAACAAAAAAACTGCTGGAAGCTACATGATAGAATTTGTCAGACCAATGACGTTTGCATTGCAAATACATTTTTTCACCAACATAAATGGCAACTATACACATGGAATGGGAGAAGGACTTGGCAATCAATCCACTCCCAAAGCAACCCCAAAACAATCAGCCATTGAAAACCCTATAAGGGTCACTATGAGTCAGACACGACTCGACGGCACCTAACAACAACAACATACACATGGAACTCATCACATGGAATATACTGGAATAAAATTGACAACATTTGTGGAAAAAGACAATGGAAAAGCTCAATATCAAATGTCAGAACAAGATCAAGTGCTGATTGTGGATCAGACTATCAACTGCTCATATGCAGGGTCACACAGAAACTGAAGAAAATTAGAACAAGTGTATGAGAACCAACATATAACCTTGAGTATATCACCCCTGAGTTCAGAGACCACCTCAACAACAAGTCTAATGCAACAGACACAAATGATAGAACATGACATGAGCTGTGGCATGACATTAAAGATACTATTCATGAGGAAAGCAAAAGGTTATTAAAGAGATAGGGAAGAAAGAAAATACCAAATTATATGTCAAAAGAGACTTTGGAACTTGCCCTCAAATGACAAGCAGCTAAAGTAAAAGGAAGACATGATGAACTTAAGGAACTAAGCAGAAGATTTCAAAGGGCAGCTCAAGAAGACAAAATCAAATATTATAATCACATGAGGAAAGAGCTGGAGACAGAAACCAAAAGGGAAGAACATGCTCTGTTTGTCTCGAGCTTAAGGGTTTAAAGAAAAAATTCAAGCCTCAAGTGGCAATAGTGAAGGATTATACAGGGAAAATATTAAATGATACAGGAAACATCAAAAGAAGATGGAAGGAACACACAGAGTAATTATATAAAAAAAAAAAGACTTGGTGGATGACTAACCATTTCAAGAGGATGCATATGATCAGGAACCAACAGTACTTAAAGATGTGGATGGTGCCTTGAAGGAATTGGTGCAACCCAAGGCTCCAGGAATTGATGGAATACCAATAGAAATGTTTCAACAAACAGATGAAGCACTGAAGGTGCTAATTTATGTGTGCCAAGAGATTTAGAAAACAGCTACCTGGCCAACTGACTGAAAGAGATCTATATTTGTGCCTATTCACTAGAAAGGGGATCCAACTGAATGTAGAAACTATTGAACAATATCAGTAACATCAAACACAAGCAAAAGGTGTCTGTTTTATTGATTTTGCAAAAGCATTTATGTGGATCATAACAAATTATGGATAACATAACAAAAAATGGGAATATCAGAGCACTTAATTTTACTCATGAGGAATCTTTACATGGAAAAGGAGGCAGTCATCTGAATAGAACAAAGAAACACTGCTTGGTTTAAAGTCAAGTAAGGTGTGTGTCAGAGCTGTATCTTTTCACCATGCCTCTTCAATTTCTATGCTGAACAAATAATCTGAGAAGTTGGACTTTATAAAGAAGAACAGGATATCATGATTAGAGGAAGACTCATTAACAATCTGCTTTATGCAGATGACACAACTCTGCTTGTTGAAAGTGAAGAGGATATGAAATACTTACTGATGAAGATCAACAAACATAGCCTTCAGTATGGATTACAACTCAAAATCAACACAACAGAAGTCCTTACAAATGAGTCAGTAAGCAACTTCATGATAAATGGAGAAAAGATTGAGGTTGTCCAAGATTTTGCTTTACTTGGTTCCACAATCAACACCTGCAGAGGCAGCAGTCAAGAAATCAAAAGATGCATTGCACTGGGAAAAGCTGTTGCAAAAGACCTCTTTAAAGTATTGAAAAGTAAAGACATCACATTGAAGACATGGGTGTGCCTGACTCACACCATGGTATTTTCAGTTGGATCATATGCTTATGAAAGGTGGAGAGTGAATAAGGGAGACAGGAGAATTGATGCTTTTGGATTATGGTGCTTGGGAACATATCATGGACTGCCAAAAGAACATACAGATATATTCTAGAAGTGAAAGCACAGTACTCCTTGGAAGCAAGGATGGCTAGCCTGCATCTTATTTTGGACATGTAGTCAGGAGCAACCAATCCCTACAAAAGGACATCATATTTTGGGGAGTGGCAGATGAATGGAAAAAAGGAAAACTCTCAACTACATGGATTGACAGTGTCTGTAACAATAGGCTTAAATAATATAATGTGCCTGGCACAGAATCAGGGCATGTTTCCTTCTGTTGTACATAGGGTTGCTAAGTGTCAGACCGGACTTGATGGCCCCTAACAACAACAACAACAATGCTTTTTATGAATGAGTCTCTTGAATCCCACAGATTGAGGGTTTTTGTTTTTTAATCCAATTGGCCAATCAGTGCCTTTCAAATGGTCAGTTAAGAACATTTACCTTTAGTGTAATTATTGAGTGGAGTTAGCATTCTGTATCACTTTGATGGGAATTTCTTTTTTTTCATTCTTAATTAGCTTGTTATATTCATGAATTCCTCTCATGTCTTTTATTTATTCCTTTGGTCTCGCATTTGGTTGTGTGTTGCTTTTTCTGTGTGTAATATTTCTTTGGTTTCTCTGCAATGTTGGCTTGGTGGCTGCAAATTGCTTAAATTTGTCAATATCATGGAATGTTTTGAATCTATGTCTATTTTAGAAGATAACTTTGCTGGGCAAAGTAATCTTGGTTGGCAAGTTTTCATTTTTGTTTTTTTTTTTTTAATCAGGACTTGAATAATGTCTGACCATGTTTTTCTTGCCTTTAGGGTTGTTGAGAAGTCAGCTGTTATTCTGATGTGTTGCATTTATAAGAGAGTTGGTATATCTCTTGCAACCTTTAAAATAGGGTCTTTGCTCTCTAGATTTAGCATTTCAATTATGGGTGTGGAGAACATCTGTTCTCGTCTACTCTATTTGGAGTTCTGCATGCCCCTGTGATTTGGGTGTATATTCTTCCCTTAGGTTTGGGAAGTTTTCAACTATTATTTCTTTGAAAAGATTTCCTAGTATTAGTTTTAGCTCCTTTGTGAACCCCCTGTATTTATGGATTACATCTCTTCATTTTATCAAAGATGTCTTTAAAGTATTGACCGGATTGATTCATCTTTCTTTCTTGTTATCTGAATAGATAAGTTCTTCAACTTTTTCTTCATTATCTTAAATTCTATTTTCTGCTTCATCCAATCTGGATAGCACAGATTCTACTGATACCTTAAATTTGTTGAGTGTGTTTTGTAATTCCAGAATTTCTATATGTTTCTTCTTCAGGATCTTCTTTGCTTAATTTTTCTTCTATGTTCAACACAATTTTGTCAAGTGTTTCAATTACTTTAATCTGATTGGCCATGGTATCTTTGAGGTCTTTTAACATAAGCAGACTTCTAAATTCTTTTTCTGGCATATCTAAAATTTGGGTTCCTTTAATATTCACTATTGAAGGATGGTGGTTATTAGGGGCATCTTCTTCATCCTGGTTTTTCATATTTCATGTGGTTTTGGACTGAGCTTTACCCATTGCTTAGCTTAGGTATTATTGCCTTTATTGGCTGAGGTTTCCCTTGGTTTAATTACTTTTGGGAGGATCTTGGACTCATTGTCACTCAGAGCATAGAAAGCATTCTTCTGCAGGAGTAATAGCTTCATTCAATCTTGCCTTTACAATTTTGATTAATTTCATTTGAGGCCTGGTGTTCTTTAAGGAGATACCTATGAGGAGTGATTATTAGGGATAATGAAAATTGGTTTAGGCGTGAATATAGAATAGAGTATAGGTATTGATAGCAGGAAGATGAAAGTCTGATAGACAGGTGGGTGGGGAATAAGGGTAAGATACAGGACCAGGTAGGGATGAGGAAGAAGAGCAGGCAAAAGGGGAGAGGATTGGAGTATGAGTAAGAAAAGCAAGATTTCAAATCTACCTGATATATATATATATATATATATATATATATATATATATATATATATGTATATATATATATGGAGAGAGAGAGAGAGAGAGAGAGAGAGAGAGAGAGAACAAATCCAAAAAAAAAAAAAAGACAGACCTTGGTTCCATGAACATTTCAGGAGATCTAACAAATGCAAAGATGGGAGATGTCCTTTTATGTTGTGTTTTGTTTTGTGTTTTTGGTTGCTGTTTTTGCAGTACTGGGGGTTGAACCCAGGGCCTTGCACCTGCATGTTTTGCAAGTGCTGGACCACTGAGCTGCACCCCCAGCCCTTTTTTTTTTTTTTTTTTTTTTTTACGTTTTGAGACAGGGTCTCACTAAGTTACACAGATTGCCTCTGGTCTAGAACTTGCGATCATCCTGCCTCTGCCTCCCAAGCTGCTGGGATTACAGGCGTGTGCCACCGCGCCCTGCACCTTTTATGGTTTTGATGAATAAATTAGGGAGGTATACATTGACTGGGGAAACCTAAAACGAATAATGGTTAAAATTATGACTAGTGAGAGTGGTGGAAAAAGGTATTGAACCCTAAGGAAGTATAGCAGTGCACTCAGTAGCCACTGCCTTCTCACGGTAGCCACTGGCTAGCATCGGGATTTGTTTGAATAAATGAGCAATGTTTGTTTCTGGGTGTGTACTCTATGGCTGTGGCTCCTTAATCTCCCCAAGCTGCTGGAGGTAGGGGAAAAAGATGGATTCCCTTTGTTTCACTCAGCCTGTTTATGCAGTGTGGCTTCTCCACTTTGGACGGTGGCTGCATGTCCCTAAAGCCTCCATTCAGTAGTCTGTCTCAGTTTGTTGCCAGTCTGCTTTACTATGCAGGAGGTTCCCAAATACCTGAAGGGGTGTCAGTATTCTTCTCCCACTGGGGCTGACTGTGATGCACCTCCGGTTCTGTACTGTACACATCCTCTTGCTAAGAGCTCCCACGGAAGCTGTGGAACATCCCACATGAGGCAGTCTTGTCCACAAATTAGCCCCCAGTCCTTTTGGGTGAACTATTTATTTTGTGGCTGGGATTTAGCTCAGTTGGTAGAGCGCTGCACTGCAGTCTCTGAGGTTCCAAGTTCAATTCCCAGCACCGCAAAAATGGGAGAAGGGTCTGGCAATCCATTCCCAAGGCAATCCCAAAACAGTCAGCCATTGAAAACCCTATGAGGGTCGCTATGAGTCGGATACCGACTCAATGACACCCAACAACAATTTATTTTGTGCATGACAGGCTTCATGCACCAGCTCTTCTGAGCAGACAGAGAACTGTCCCACATTTGCCAGTACTCTCCCAGGATGGATGCCTCACACACTATCATGTTTTTATTTAACAGAAATTACCACACCAGAAACTATGTGTCACACAGTGTGTTTTCATGATGGAAAATGAAATGACAAACACTTACTAAAAGAGGACTTCCAGAACAGCTTAGGAAAGCAGGAAGAATGATGGGATAAGTGTGTTCAAAGCCAGGTTGAATATTCTGATGAGGATTAATGGCAATGTACCTTTTACTGTAATAAATTTTATTTAAATATTCACCATATTTTGTGATCACACCTCCAGTTTTGCTTTTTCTAGAATGTTAAATAGTGGCTTCCTATAGTATATAAACTTTTAAGATTGTCTTCTTTCATCTAGCATAGCAATTCAGATACATACATGCTGTGAATCTCAATATTTCACTTATTTTTTATTATTGAATAAGGGTTCTATTGTATGGATTTACTATAATTTATATATCCATTCACAAATGAATTGCTTTTGTACCTATTAAAAATTAATTCGTTGTATTTGTGTGCATCTATTTCTGGACTCAATTCTATGTGCCCATTCTTTCACTTATGCCTATTGTCTTCTTTACTGCAAATTCCTTTAAGTCTGCAATCTGATAGTGTAAATCTTCCAACTCCCCTCCCTTCATTTTTTTTAGGTTGTTTTGGCTACTATAGTTCCTTTACGTGTGTGTGTGTGTGTGGGTGTGTGTGTGTGTGTGTGTGTGTGTGGGTGTGTGATATAGTGCTGGGGCTCAAACCCAGAGCCAAATTAGTTTGGCCATGTCTACAAAAACGACCATGCTAAGATTTTGTTCACTGGGTCATTCAATCCATGATCCTGGTATGTCTTTTCATTCACTTGAGTATTTGATCTCTGTCATCAGTGATTTAGAGTGTTTAGAACACAGAACGTGTACATATTTTGTTAGATTTATACTTAAGTGTTTTAAAATTTAAATTTATTTTTAACTGATACATAAAAACATAAAAATGTACATATTTGGAGGGGTACTGAAATATTGCATAGTATCCCAATTTTAAATTGAATTATCATAAATGATACTTTAAAATGTTTTACAATTATTCATTGCTTCTTTAATATAACTTGTTTTTATATATTGACATGGTATAATGCAGCCTTGCTAAACTCACAAGTTTAAGTGTCTTATTCTCTTTGTAGACTTCTCAAGGCTTCCTATGTAGGGAACCATGACATCTTTGAATAAACATAGGTTTTTCTAATCTTTATGCCTGTTATTCATTTTTCTTGCCACATTCAATGGCTAAGGTGTTGGGTACAATGTTGAACAAATGTGGTGAGAGTGGATATCTCTGCCTTATCTCAAGTTGTAGGAAGAAAGCATCCAGTTTTTCTTAAGTATGTTAACTGTACACACTTTTTTTTGGTAGATGTTCCTTGTTTGGATAATGAAATTTTTTCCTATTGCTAGTTAGCAGGGAGTTTTCATTTTAGAGAGGTATTGAATTTTGGTAGTATTTTTCAGCATCTATTGATATTCTTTAATCTGTTGAGATGATGAATTACATTGTTTAATTTCTAAATATTAAACCAGCCTTGAATTCTTAAAAGAAACATTCTTGATATTGGTGTACTATCTTTTTTTATAGATTGCTGGATTCCACTTACTATATTTTATTGAAGATTTTTGTGTCTGTTTATAAACAAAAGACAGTGTGTTTACAGTTTTATTTTCATATATAGTCTTTGCATGATTTTGGTAGCAGGTTAAAATTGATCCCATAAAATTTGTTCAGAAATATTCTATTTTCTATTTCTAGAAGATACTGTGAAAATTGGTAATCAGTTTTTTTCAGAGGTTTGGAAGAACTTGCCAGTGAAATTATTTGGGATAAATATTTTCCTTTTTGAAAGATGATGAATATTAGTATGATTTCTTCAGTAAATAGTACAATTATCTATTTCATCTTGAGTATTGGTAGTTTGTCCCTTTCAAGAAATAGTCTATGTCTATTAAGGTGCCAAATTTATGTGAATAGAGTTATTTCTACCATTTCTTACCTTTTAATGCATGTGGCATCTCTAATAATCATCTCCTATTATGTTCTTTTTTTCTTTTCAGTACTAGAGTTGAATCAAAAGCCTTATTGCTCTACCACTGAGCCAAACCCTCATCCCTTTTTAAAGCTTTTAATTTTGAGACAGTGTCTCACTAAGTTGTGCAGGCTGCCTCTGGCCTCGAATTCTGCCTCAGCATCCCAAGTTGCTGAGATTACAGGCATGAGCCACAGTGCCCACGTTCTTTTATTCTTGATATTGGAAATTTATATTCGCTCTCTTTTTTATTTTCTTGGTCAGTCTGGCCAGAGGTTTTCTTATAAAGCCCACCTTTTGATTTCATTAATTTTCTGTACCATTTTTCTGTTTTTTATTTTACTGATTTCTGCTTATTTTTTACTTTCCCTCTACTTTCTTTGGTGTTATTACTTTTTTTCCCCTAGTTTTATAATGTGGAAGATTAGATTGTTGTATTAAGAATTTTCTTCTTTTCTAATATATGCACTCAATCCTACCTATTTCCCTCTGAACAATTATTTAGGTACATCTGAGACATTTTGATTATTATATTTTCATTTTCATTCAGCTCAAAACATTTCCAATTTCCTTTAAAACTTTGGCCATGAATTATTTAGAAATGTACTGCTTAAATTTCCAAATATTTGAGGATTTCCCCAGTATCTTTCTTTTGTTTATTGTTTATTTTAGATTAATTCCATTATGGCCATAGAAATTTTGTATTTTTAACATACAAAATTTTTAACTCTTTTAGGTTTGTCTAATGATCCAGGATATAGTATTTCATGGTGAATGATCCACATGTACATGTTAAAAAGTGCTTCCTATTGTTGTTAAATATAAATATCATTATAAATACCATTTGGTTGATGATGTTGTTTAGGTCTTCTCAATCCTAGATTTTTTAAATCTAATTTTTCTATAGATTACTGAGAAATGGTTACAGAAGTCTTCTGTTTTGCAGATTAAAAATTTTTTTTCCCTTCAGATACATCAATTTTTGTTCCTTCTATTTTGAAGATGTTACTAGGGGATACACATTTAAAATTGTCCTATTTTCTGACTACATTGACACTTTTATCACTATAAATGTCTTTCTTAATCATTGCTAAGTTTTCTTGTTTTGAAGTTTGCTTTGTATATATTACATAGCCACTACAGCTTTAATTTGATAGTGCTTATATGGTGTATCATTTCCTCTCATTTTTTTAAATTTTAAATAATCTATATAAAAATATTTAAAACATAGCATATAGCTGGGTCTTGTTAAGACCGCTTGAACTTAATGTAATTATTGCTATTTCTTTAGTAGTATAGCTTCCCCCTGCTCTTAAGTGATGACAAAACTACAGAGAATTGAAGGGGAAGGAATGTTCCCTCCTCAATTGTGATAGGTAAAGTTTTTTTCACATAGAACAGATTTTTATTGGTGAACACTCTGGGCATATTTCATAATGATTATATTCTTTCTTTCTACAGGATCTACAAGGAGATCTTTTCCAGGATCTTCACCTTGAAAGCTGGATGTGATTTCCTGAAGGTAAAACCAATGATAGTATAGGGACCTCCCCAAAACCACTGCTCCAGGAAGTTTATGTCAGTCTATACTTGGCCTCCAGCAATTTGTCAAAATTATCATTTTATCAAAATTATCACTTAATTGTTCCTATCAATTTTGGTTCTAATGGCTTCTGCTCCAAGTTAAGCAAATATCTGTTGTGGTCTCTTGATTTGCTTCTCTCTCCAGATTTCAGGGTGATGGTAGTCCTGCAATGTCAGATCTCTGATAGGTCCAAGAAAAATCATTGATTCTCAGATTGTTTAATTTTTTTTCTTCTTGTAAATACAAGAGTGGGATATTTTAGGTTCTTTACATGTCAAGGCTGAATCCTGAGTCTTTTCCATCTATATCTCATTCCTTTGCTTGGAATTCCTTTTTTTTTTTTTTTGGTGGACCACTTGAATATCTGCATCTTACATGGTTGATTTCCTTCCTTCCTTTCTTCCTTCCTTCCTTCCTTCCTTCCTTTCTTTCTTCCTTTGTGTGTGTTCTAGTGTTTGACTTCAGGGTTTTTCCAATTTTGTTCTAGACATTTCAATATATACTTCACTTCTCCAAGTTTACCTAGAATTCATATTGTATCACTCTAAAAGAAATTTATAAACCTCATGAACATTTCGTTCTTTTAAAACTTTCCCCTTTTATGATGTTATTTTAGTCTTCCGCATCTGTCTAAATACATTGTAAACCCACCAGACAACACTATTACTTTTTATTTCCAATATCATGCACTTTTAGTGAACCTAAGGGAAGAAAAACGGTTTATTATACCACCTTAAATATTTATCATTTCTGTTGCTTTTCATTCCTTCAAGAAGTTTCAGATCTCTCCCTGGTATCTTTTTCATTCTGCCTGCATAGCATTCCTTCAGCACTTTTTTTCTTTTTTTTTTCTTTTTTCTTTTCTTTTTTTTTCTTTTTTGTAGTACAGCAGAGTTGAACCCACGGCCTCACCTTGCATGCTTTTGCAAGTACTATACCACCAAGCTATACCCCCCACCCATTGTTGTTGTGGTTTTTTTTGTTTTTTGTTTTTTGTTCTTTTACATTTTCAGACAAGAGTCTTGCTAAATTATGCAGACTGCCTCTGGTTTTGAATTTACAATCCTCTTGCCTCTGCCTCCCGAGTCACTGGGATTATAGATGTAAGTCACCATGCCTGGCTCAACATTTCTTTTAAAGCAAGAGTACTGGTGGTGAATTATCTTCGTTGTTGTTGTTAGGTGCCGTCAAATCGAGTCTGACTCATAGCGACCCTCATAGGGTTTTCAATGGCTGACTGTTTTGGGATTACCTTGGGAGTGGGTTACCACGTCCTTCTCCCATTTTGCGGTGCTTGGAATCCAACTCGGGACCTCAGAGACTGCAGAGCGGTACTCTACCAACTGAGCTAAATCCCAGCCAGAATTATCTTTAGTTTCCAATAATTTGGTTAGGCTGTGTTTGGATGTGATTTTCCTAAGGTTCACCCAACCTGTATCTGTAAATTTATGTCTTCTGCCAAATTCAGGGGTTTTGCAGTAAAGTCTTTTGATTTGGCATCAATCTCTTTCCTTACTGTGATTTGAATATTTGAGTATTAGACATTTTTATACTAAATTACAGATTTTTAGGGCTCTGTTCCTTTTTTAAAAACAATTATTTTTCCATTATTTACAACAAAGCATTTCTTCCAATACTCTCTTCTAATTCACTGTCTCCCTTCTCTGTGGTCTCTATTCTCTCCCATAGTTGAAGACACTCCTGCGGTCACTGTTACTGTTACCATGACCACAAGAATGCATCTAAAATAGTATGTCTTATCTTGAGACAGGATCAAGAGAAAAAGAAATGAATGAGATTTTCCTTACTTCTTCCTTCCTGCAGGGATTTTCCTTCTAGGGCTTCTCTTCAGAAAAAAAATGGTTTCTCTTAGAGCATTTTCCATCTGAATCCACTGCACAGCTCTAGAATTCAGGCTGCCTTAAGTGTCAAGTTAAAGGTATGGGAAGAAATTTTTAAAATCAGGAAATTCACTATCAAATCTGTCTTGTTTCACATTTTGATTTCCCTTCCCAATCTCCTACTGTTATTTATTTTTCAATGTCTTTCCATGGCTACTTTGTCTTCTATTCAATGATCTTGAATATAATCAGTGGGAAAGATAGGGTTATTTGGAATTACTCCCATCATCTTTAATTTTAATATTTTTATAATAGATTTAGAAATAAAAATGTTATGAAGTATAGCTTGTCTTTCAAAATTATCTCAGTGTGAAATTAACATATACTTCTCTAAATAAATCCACAGTCAAGTTGGGGTACTTTTATCACAGAAATTCTTGTAAAAAAAGTTACATGTATACATTTCTTTTAAAATGTAACTTTTAAATAAAATTCAATAGTTACTATTAATAACAGAGGTGTTGCCATTGTTAACATGGAATTGACTGTTTCACACTTGGGAAATTGATATATTTTCAATTGTCTACAAAAATTTTCATAATCACTCTCCATATTTTTCATCCTCAGACTCTCCTTAATGCCTAAAATAACAAATAGTAATAAATCTCAAAGTATAGCATCTAAAAAAGTTTCCAATATTGCCAAACATTGTGTCATTCCAAAGAAACACAAACTCAGGTTACTTCTCATGATTTACAACGTCCAAGCACAACAATCAAGCATCTTCACCAATACTAAACAGTTCTCCATTTAGTGACATTTCACCCATTTATATCTTACCTGCCATTTCTTTGGATAACATACTCCTTCTTAACTCTTGCTTTTTCAAATACAATCTCTCACTTTGGTCCATAACCATACTTGAAGGTTAAACAACACATTTCTGATAAGCAGAATGCTCTCCTCCTATTAGTTCTATCTATTCTCTGAAACCTATGAATATGTCTTAGTACATGGCTAAAGAAACTTTGCAGATACAAGCAAGGTTACTAATTAGTGAGCTTAATCCTCTGACTACCTATTTCAAATCAAAATATATGACAAGTATTTTATTTCGGGAAACTCATTGAACAAAACAAGCATATGATTGGCAAAATAATTGGAACGCATAAGTAAAATCATGTAATCAGTGATGTGTATGATTTGAATGCAAAAAAGTTATCATAAAAATGTATAATCAAGCTAGGTGCAGTGGCACATGTCTGTAATCCCAGAGACTCAGGAGGCAGAGGCAGGAGGATTCAAGTTTGAGACCAGAAGCAGTCTGCATAATTTAGCAAGACCTTGTCTCAAATAGTTAAAAAAAAAAAAAAAAAAAAAAAAGAGCTAGGGATGCAGCTCAGTGGTACAACACTTGCAAAGCATGCAAGCATGAGGCCCTGGGTTCAACCCCAGTATCGTAAATAAAATAAAATAAAGGATAATCAGCTAACTGTGTGTCTGATTCTAGATAAAAGTGTTAAAATACACACTCCTAGAATACTCAGGTGCCCTCAGTCTAATTACATTTACTCTTAAAAGTTGAAAATGTTCTCCCAGACATGGCATGAAATCATCATATTCCAAGTCTGCGAAGAATTCAAAGCACTTTTGCCAGTTCTGAGCCATCAGGGCCCAGGAGCAAGCACCGAAGACCTAGAGGAGTGAAGGGCAGCCCTAAAAGAAAACCAACAAAGAAACAACCTCAGTCCTATAGTCAAAAGGAAATGGACTCCGTCAAAAATATGAATATGCTTTAGAAGTAGATTCATTCTCAGAAACTCTAGATAAGAGTCTTCAGAAGGATGACCTATAGAACTGAGATTATAAAGGGATATGATTTTATATCATTAAATTTACGATAAATTCCTATGGCAACAATACAAAACAAATATAAGATTTACATGTAATAAAGTAGGAGGAATGGGCAAAGTGATATTCTATTTCCAGAATACTAAAAATACATGAAATAGGGAAACAGGAACTTCCTCATCATGGTTGACACAGGAACTTCCTCATCATGGTTGACACAGGGATTATCTTCCTCTAACACTTAAAGCTCTTCATGTTGGTGAGAACCTTCCCATTGACCTACTGATGAAATAGTCAAGATAGTGGCCAGGTGGCCAATCTAAATCACACAGAGGGATTCTTGAAATACCTGAAATGGAAGTGAGGATGAAATTCTCTCCTCAGTCCCCACAACCACTACACAAATGGAGCAGAGAACTCCCTTCACTCACACATGAGTCCCAAACAGTGTAAGGGTAAGCTTCAGATCTCAGATATTTGACACTAGTGTAGTTGGTATGACTACAGAATATGGAGGTGAAAGAAAGGATTATAGGCTCATAGACCAAGATGTTTCAACAAACAGATGTGGCATTGGGTGTGCTCATTTGTTTACGCCAAATGATTTGGGAAATACATACCTGGCCAAGTGACTGGAAGAGATCCATATTTGTGCCTATTCCCAAGATCGGGGATCCAAACAAAAGGGGAAATTATTAAACCATATCATTAATATCACACATAAGTAAAATTTTTCTAAAGATCATTCAAAAGCAACTGCAGCAATATATTGACAGAGAACTGCTGGGATATCAAGCAGGGTTCAGAAGCGCACATGGAACTAAGACATCATTGCTCATGTCAGATAGATATTGGCCTAAAGGAGAGAATATCAGAAAGATGTCTATTTATGCTTAATAGACTATGAAAGGCATTTGACTGTGCAGAGCCCAATAAATTATGGATAATATTGTGAAGAATGGAAATACCAGAACACTTAATTGTACTCATGAGGAATCTGTGCATGGACCACAAGGCAGTCGTTTGAACACAACAAGGAAACACTGCCTGGTTTATAGTCAAGAAAGATGAGCATTAGGGCAGTATCCTTTCACTGTACCTCTTCAATCTCTTTGCTGAGCAAATCATCTGAAAAGCTGGACTCTATGAAGAAGACTCATTAACAACTTGCATTATACAGATGACACAACTCTCCTTGCTGAAAGTGAAGACAATTTCAAACATTTATTGATGAAGATCACATGACACAGTCTTCAGTATGGATTGAAACTCAACATCAAGAAAACACAAATCCTTACAACTGGGTAAGCAACTTCATGACAAATAGAGAAGAAAACTGAGGTTGTCCAAGATTTTGCTTTACTTGGTTCTATAATCAACACCCCCAAAAGCAGCAGTCAAGAAATCAAAAGATGTATTGCATTGGGAAAAGCTGTTGCAAAAGAGCTCTTAAAGTGTTGATAAGTCAAGATGTTACACTGAATATGAAGTTGTGCCTGACTCATGTCATGGTATTTTCAGATGCATCATATGCTTATGAAAGCTGGATGTTGAATAAGGGAGACAGAAGAATTAATGCTTTTGAATTATGGTGCTTGAGATGAATAATATATATATATATATCATGGACTGCCAAAAGAATCACTAGATCTGTCCTAGAAGAAGAGCAACCAAAGTGCTTCATGGAAATAAGGTGGCTAGACTACATCTTATATATTTTGGACATGTCAGGAGGGACAGATCCCTGGAGAAGGATATCATGTTTAGGAGAGTGGTGGGTTAAAAAAAAAAGAAGATCCTCAACTAGATAGATTGACACAATGTCTTCAGCAATGGACTAAAAAAAGATGGTATGCATGGTACAGTGTGTGGTACTGTTTCATTCTGTTTTACATAGTGTTGCTATGAGTTAGATACAACTCTATGATACCTAATAACAATATATTCTATTTTAATTATTTGTCTCTACTTCCCCCCAAGAAGCATATAAGACTTATTTTAAATAAATTACATTTTCAAACTTTTTTCTTTTATTTCTGGTGCTGGGCATTGAACCTAGGTATTTGCATGTATGAGGCAAGCACTTTGTCACTGAGCTAAATCCCGAGCCTCTAGTTTCAAAAGTTTTAAGCCTTTATCAAAATCTTTTCTTTCCTTTTTTTTTTTTTTTTTCCTGGTACTGGGGGCTGAACCCAGGGCCTCCTGCCTGCATTCTTTGCAAGTGCTGGACCACTGAGCTGCACCCTCAGACCTTTTTTTTTTTTTTAACTCTTTTGATACAGGGTCTCGCTAAATTATGCAGACTGCCTCTGGTCTCGAAGTTGAGATCCTCCTGCCTCCGCCTCCCAAGCTGCTGGGATTGCTGGCCTGCGCCACCATGCCCGGCCTTCAAAATCTTTCTTTAATAACTTGGAAATACTTTAAAGATGTGGAAATACACTGAAGTGTCACAAAACCAGGAATATAAAGTATGAAGATTTTGTTAACATTCATGCATATGTTTTCTCTTTTTATTTTAATGTTCCAGTAAGAGATTACTGAACCAAACATTGTTGTGTTGTTGTTGTTAGGTGCCGTCGAGTCGGTATCTGACTCATAGTGACCCTCACAGGGTTTTCAGTGGCTGTTTCGGGATTGCGTTGGGAGTGGATTGCCAGGTCCTTCTCCCATTTTTGTGGTGCTGGGAATTGAACTCGGGACCTCAGAGACTACAGCGCAGCGTTCTACCAACTGAGCTAAATCCCAGCCCACGAACCCAACATTAGTTTCTCTATCAGAATTTGATAGTGATTTCACTAACATTCATTCTACATCATTTCTCAATTTTTTTTTCCAGCAGTTTGGGGGTTGAACTCAAGAAAGGACATCTCAAATGCTAGGCAAGTGCTCTGCCATTGAGCCACACTCTCAGTCCTTTTTTTTTTTTTTTTTTTTTTTTTTTTTGCGGTAGGGTCTCCCTAAATTACACAGGCTGCCTCTGGCTTCAAATCTGTGATCCTCCTGCCCCAGCTTCCTGAGTAGTTGGAATACAGGTGTGTACCACTGTACTATGCTCCAAATCATTTTTTAATTTTAACTGTGGTAAGTAGCTAACAAACTGTATATGTTTTAATATCAGGTAACACCTGAAGAAACTTTAGTACTGTGGAAGGGTCAAAAGTAGTTATAACTATATATACTGTAGAGGAAACAACTCCATAGATCACCATTGATATCCTATTCCAATAAACTCAACATATTTTAGAATTAAGGAATAAATGTAAGCCTAAGGAATCAGAACTAAATTATAGCTTAAACTGACCCCATCTGTGTCTCCAGAATTCCCAATAAATAATCTGTTGTCAACCATGGTGGGAAAAGTTAAGACACTTGGCTCATAGCAGTGTAAGCTAACGAGTCAGCCAGAAGGTGGCAGAATGGGGCCATTCAGGCTTCACATATAAATTCAGAAAAATCTTTGATTACCATTACCTTAGGTTTGGACAGCATATGAAAAACACAATTTTGGATCCTTATACAAATAATTTAATATGTTGGAAATATGCAAGCATATTGTTTCATATACACAAATCAAACTGTAAAATTCCATATATATCACCATATCAGAAAGCTTATCCCCAATCTCTCTCTCTCATAACCCTATTTATACAACTCTATGAAAAACTAAAGTCCTCCAAAATCTTCTATATCATTCCAATATTGCTTTTGAATTCATTAACATTTTAATGGAGAATTACTAGTAAATGTTGTAATATATAATATATTTAATTTGGTTAAGGTCTATAATAGGCACTATATAAACTTCATGTAACTATAAAGGAAACAGTTATTTGATATTGAGACTGTTAGAGTTAGACAGTATGGTTTAATAAGGCAAATTTAGTATACTGTTTTTCAAATTTCATTTGACTGTTTACAACAGATCTGTTTATCTCTGCATTCCTAGTAACACATAAACCTTAAAATAATTTGCTCAACTGAATACAGGATTTCAAGGAGAAAACTGAAAGTTGAAAGCAATTAACCAGATTCCTAATAGTTCTCTTTATTTTTCTATCAGGTGAGCAGACCTCCCAAACTTAAAGCAATAGTTGCTAAATGCCCTCAGTTAGGCTACCTATAGAGACAAAATGAGAGATTATAAAACCAGATCTACCAGTTTACAACAAGAAAGGTTAAAGAGACCTGAAGAGAACTGTTGATGAGCAGGCTGGGGGATGTGTAACACTATTTAGGGGAAAAGGTGTTTCATCCTCTCTCAAGTTAAGTGAGGGGCTTCACAGGAACCACTCAGAGACTTGACGCATATCTTGTCTTCTAGAGTACATAGCTCAGTTCGTAGAATGCTGCTCTGTGCTCTCTGAAGCCCTGAGTTTGATCCCCGGCACTGCAAAAATGGGAGGACTTGGCAATCCACTCCCAAAGCAATCCCTAAACCAGCCATTGAAAAACCCTGTGAGAGTCACTATGAGTTGAGCCCAACTCAAGGGCACTTAACAACAATAAATAGTTCCGGAGGAGTTAGGTAAAGGTACTACACAGAGGACAGAGCCACCTCTGACCAGTTTGCAGAGTGAAAAGAGTTGTGTTGCTAGGGAGAGTCACTTGTAACAGTAAGAAAAACATATCTATGTCACATAGACTGCAGAAAAGGGAGTGTAGACAGCCAGAGGGGCTGGGATTTCGCTCAGTTGGTAGAGCACTGCGCTGCAGTCTCTGAGTCCCCGAGTTCAATTCCCAGAATCACAAAAATGGGAGAAGGACTTGGCAATCCACTCTCAAGGCAATCCTGAAACAGCCACTGAAAACCCTATGAGGGTCGCTATGAGTCAGATACCGACTTTATGGCACCTAACAACAACAACAACAGACAGCCAGAGGAGAGGAAACTGAAATCCTTGGTCCACAGCAGATTTACTGTGAAGCTAAAGATGTTTCAGTATCAGGACACCTCAAGTACAGGGGGACCTTCTAACACCCTGAGACACACTCTAGTAATGTGTTTATAAGGACCCATGCTTTTGTAAGGTCTGCCAGTGTGTAACAGTTTATAACTTCTGTCACTCTTCACTCCACCTTCCTCTCCTTCACCTTTCTATTCTGTCAGGTGCTAATGGAGTGGCTACAGGTATTTTGAAGATTTTGCTAGGGGAATGTTGAGATGGGAATAAGCTATTTTAACTGTAAGTGAGAAATTTTGGAATTTTTCAGTTAGGAAGTATAGAAGTACTGACTCCTGATTCAAATGTATATGAGAAACACATAATTTACATATTAAAAACCAATATAAAAATTTAGATAAAACACAATGAAATATCAGATTATTAATGATGAGACACAAAATCAATAAAAATTCTTATACAGAAAAGTGAATCATAACAAATTTATAGATCATGCCAAAGCTCCAAATTATTTAAAAGAGAAAAATAGAAAAGGCATTTGGATTGTTTCATAATCAAATTAATGAAGGAAATATAAACATCTTAGAAAAAGACGTTTAAGTATTTGCTGATTGACACAAAATACTATCAACAACAAAGGACCATAAATCTCATATTGGCCAATAGGAGAACAATAAAGACAAATGATTAATAAATGCTATTAGTTCAAAAATTAAGATTAGTAGCCCGGCACAGTGGCACACGCCTGTAATCCCAGCTGCTTGGGAGGCGGAGGTAGGAGGATCGCAAGATTGAGACCAGAGGCAGTCTGCGTAAGTTAGTGAGACCCTGTCTCAAAAAGTAAAAAAATGGGCCAGGGGTGTAGCTCAGTGGTCCAGCACTTGCAGAGCATGCAAGCGCAAGGCCCTGGGTTCAATCCCCTGTACCGGAAAAAAAAAAAAAAAATTAAGATTAGTTACTGCCACAAAAACTTGAAATGCCCTGAAATCATATAGCTCATATATGAAAGAAACTTGTCAGAAACCAGGAAATAATGTTGTTTCTCCAATCATAAAAATATACCTAGGAACCACAGAGTGGAGATGGGATTGGTAGACCTCAGTACTCTATTTCAATGAACCTAATTTATAATTGTAAGAATTACCATTTCATGTACCACCAATAAAGAAAAAAGTCTAGCAATTTTAACTACAGCATGCTTTATTAAGTATAATTTTATTTACATTTATTAAAATAGATTTTCAGATTTAGAGAAAAATTGTTATATTACTCTTATACACACATAAAATGAAAAAACAAAAATATTAAGAAATTCCTAAAACTCCTTCATATTCAAAGTTTAACACTTCCAAATCACTTTATGACAGTCATTATTGAATTTTTACATAATTAGTCTTTTATCACATCAAAATATTATAGATATTCAATATTAAAGTATTTCTTAAAAGGTTCTATTATAACCTTCTACATTTTCTTCCAAACTGCTGATATCCATTTTCATGTTTGTGTATGCAAGAATGACAGCCATGTCATGGGAACTGCATGAATGACCATAAGATGCTATCATATTTAGGAAGCACTCTAGTATAATACACATAATGTGCAAAGAGTATGTATGCATGTATGTCACAATTACTGAAATATAGTACCAGACTTAATTATCTGAAAAAAATTCTGCTTTCTGTCCCTGTAACTTTGGACTCTGGTAGTTTAGAAATCTTAGTACCCATGGAACAGACACTTCTAACAATGAGACATAATAATGACTCCCTTAAAGTGGAAGTTCAGAGTGCTACCTGGATATTCTGGAATCCTCATATCTCTAAAATAATAGGCAAAAAGTGGGAGTATTATTTTTGTTGGATGAGTATTCCTAGGTATCAGTATAACAGAGGTTACTGCTCTAAAATGATACAGCGAGGAATATGTCTGGAACCCAGGAGATCTTTATACTTGCTTTATACTTGCTTATAACTTCCATACTGAACAGTAAAAACATATAGATAGATAGGAGATTTCAGCAATCCAAGGGTGCATGACTTATTGTAGTTCAAATTATACTTGTTCAACTTTACAATGGTGCAAAAATGATACATATTCATTAGAAATTGTAATTAGAATTTTGAATTTTCAACTTCGCAGGCTTCTTGTTAGTTGCCATCAAGTCCAGTATGACTCATACCAACCTTATGTACAACAAAAGGAAACATTCCCTGACACCATGCCATGCCCAGCACTTTGTCAGTGCTTCTCTGCTATTCACAGGGTTTACAATGGCTACAAAAACAGAAGGACCTGGCAGCCCCAAAGCAATCCTGAAACAATCAACCATTAGTATGTTAGACATCAGCAAGACCACCCATGGTGGACAGGTATTAGCTGAGCCTCCAGACTAAGACAAATTAAGGAGAAAGACTTGGCAGCCCACTCTCAAAACAGTCATTGAAAACTCTACAAATAGCAGAGAAGTAGTGTCTCATATAGTGCAGAAAATGAGCACCCCAGGCTGGAAGGCATTCAAAAGATGGCTGGGGAAGAGTTGCCTCCTCAAAGTAGAGTGGACCTTAATGATGGGAATGAAGTAAATCCCCTGGAACCTCCATTTGCAGATGTGGCATGACTTGAAATGAGAAGAAACACAGTGTCTGCAACAATGGGCTCCAACATAAAAAGAATATGTGTATGGCACAGTGTATGGTAGTGTTTTGTTCTGTTCTACATAGAATCACTATGAGTGAGACCAGATTTATCAGCACCTAACATAACAAACATGGTTTTGTTTCCAGGCAGAGTCCGAGATTTTCCGACTATATTCGCTGATGCTATCTTCTTAAAGCCAGTGACTTTCATGGGCAGCTGTTGTTCCACTCTTGCTGCTGCCTTCAGTTCTGTTTTGAGTTCAATTAACACTGATTTTTTAATTTATTTTTATATTTTATTTCCCTCACTTGACAGTTTTATATTAGGTAACCAAAGAGAATGATGTTTCTTTTATATTTGTTCCCTGGATTGTGGTTTTCTTTTCTCACTCTTATTCTTTGTAGCCAGAAATACCACTATCTATATCTTGGAATATTTGCTTCAAGTCCATTTTTCCTGTTTACATTTTTAAAAAGTATACAGTTTTGGATATAGTATCTATTTACAAATTAGAATATCACAAATAATACTAAAGGCCTTCCTGATTACTACTGTCATCCTGATTCCTCTTCTCTGCTCCTTTGACGCAATAATGATTCCAAAATGCTTGAGGCCTTCAAATCTTTTTTTTTTTTTTGGGGGGGGGGGGAGGTAAAGTCTCACTATGTAGCTTAGGCTGGTCTCAAACTTAAGATCTGCCTGCCTTGGTCTCCCAAGTGATGACATTACAGATCTTTGTCACTTTGCCTAGTCAAATCTCTTTTTTTTATACGTGTGTGTGTGTGTGTGTGTGTGAATATGAATGAGACATCCTACTGTATACCCACAACATGTTCAAGGCCCTGGCTGTAATCTCCAACACTAAAAAACAAGAAATTGATCTTCAAAGCCAGGTTACACACCTATAATCCCAGTGACTTGGGAGGCAGAAGCAGGAGGATAGCAAGTTTGAGGCCAGAGCAGCCTGTACAACTTAGCAAGAGTCTGTCTCAAAATAAATACATAAAAAGGAGGGGTTTGGGTGCAGCTCAGTGGTGGAGCACTTGACTAGCATATGCAAGACACTAGGTGCAACCCCCAAGTATTGCAAATGTGTGTGTGTATGTGTGTACCTGGATGGTATCATGCTCTACATATCATTTTTCAAATTGCTTTTTTCAAATGCAGCGTATTTTACCTGCTTCTCTATGGATGGGCTTTCAAGTTATTTCTAGCTTTCAATATTACACATAATTTAATGATGTGCATATGTTCCTCTCTTTCTATGTGTACATGTGTATGTTAATGTGCGTGTCCACTTTATTTCTTCTAATGCCATGATATACCTCTAGCCATAATTTCCTCCAGAGAAGTGTTGGTTTACAATCTCAGGCTATTGTAATATTTATAAAATCTCTAGTTATCAATCATCTAAATAAGATTACTGAGCTATAACTTATATAGCATAACATTCATCTATTTAAAATGTGTAATTCAGAAATTTTTTAGTAAATTTATAGAGTTGCACAATCATTTCCACTATTTAATTTTAGAAGAATTTTCCTTATCACCCTCTAAAAAAACCTCAGGCCCATTTCTAGTAACTCCTCATTCCCAGCCACCTCAACAACCACTAACTAATCTACTTTTTGTCTCTACTAATTTGTTTTGTCTTTTCATATAAGTAAAATCATACAGCATAGTGTTTGGTGCCTTATTTATACCATTTAACGTGCTGAGGTTTATCCATGTTGTAGCATGACTCAATACTTTCTTTTTATTGCTGAATAGAATTATACTGTATGAGTATATCACATTGTGTTTATCTATTATATGGATATATCTCATCTCTTCATCTAATTGTGTTATTTCTACTTTATAGCCATTATGAATTATGCTGCTATGAACATTAATATAAGAATTTTGTGTGGATATGTTTTTATTTTTTTGGATATATTCCTAGAAGTGAAACTGCTATATATGATAAGTTGATGTTTAACATTATGAGAAACTTCTGTTTCCAAAGTAGATGTATCATTTCATATTTCTATTGGAAATGTATAAAGTTTCCTATTTCTTTACATTCTTACCAAATTTATCTTTTTAAATACATAACTTCTTTTTGCACATGTATAAACAACATAAGTGTTTCTAATCAAAACATGACTGACAGCGAGATTCTTGGGTTACACTTATACCCATCTTCACTTTTAATTGGAATAACCTAATCATCTTAGGTATAGCTATCCCAATTCACACTCAATATGCTTGTCATACATAATATTATGTGACTTTTTCATCTTTGATAATGTTGTCTGTTGTTACGTGCCATCAACTCAGGTCTATGTACAACAGAACAATACATTCCCTCACACTGTGCCATGCCTGGCACTATTGTCAGTGCTTCTCTGCTGTTCATAGGGTTAAAGTAGAATGTTTCAGGAGTAGATTGCCAGGTCCTTCTCCCTGGCCTGCAACACCTGGTATTCCCAGGTGGTCTCCCATCTAAGGACTAACCAGAATGACTCTGCTTAGCTACCAAGATCAGGTGGGCTCAGATGCCAGGGTGCTATGGCTGAAGACATCTTTCTAACAGGGTACATAAAAAAGGCATCACATTTTAAATCACATTTCACTGACTACCAGTGGAGTAAACATCTTTTGATATATCAACTGATCCAATGAATGCAATTTCATTTTTAGCAATTTATCTATACATCTTTTTTTTGCTATGTTTTTCCTTCTTTTTTCATTTTTTCTTTTCACTTACATATAAAATGTTCTTTTAGATTTTAGCAGTCCTGCCCACTTTATGCATTGAAAAGATTTCCTGTCAATCTTCTTTCTTAAAGAATTCTGAACACTGTCTTTCAGAGTTCTCCCATGAAAAAACACTTTTCTGCACTATCACTCAGAGTTGTTGGTTTCTTGATTTCTGTATCTAAGAATTTATCCATCCAAAGAGTATTTTTCTATGGTTTTCTGGGAAAACTGTGACACACATATAGCCAGACTCCTAGCTGACTTTTCTGGGAGGATATGTAAATTAGGATCTTTTTCAGGACTTACTAGTCAAGGTTGATCATTGCAAAACAGTACAACAAAAGCTAATGCTAGCAAAAAAAAAAAAATTAATTAGCTGAGTATACACAGAATGGATAAGACTGAAAAACAGAAGATGGAAACTAACCTCAAAAGTTGATGGCAATGCCACAAATGGCTATCCTTTACTACATCACTATATTCTTGATTTTGCAAAAATAATCACCAGTTAGTTTTGCATTTTCAAGGCAGTCACAAAACTCACATTACTAATTTCTCACCAAGAAATTGTTTTTAATATAACAAGTAAATCCTAACCCAAAATTGAGGTGGCAGGTGGTTGTTAGGTGCCGTCCAGTTGGGACCATCTCATACCAACACTATGTACAACAAACGAAACACTACCCAACACTGTGTCATCCCCAACACTATTGTCAATGCTCCCCTGCTATTCACAGGGTTTTCAATGGCTGGTTGTTTTGGGAGTGAGCTACCAGGTCCTTCTTGCAAGCCTACAGCACCCAGTATTCTCAGGCGGTCTCCCATCTAAAGACTAACCAGGCCTGACCCTACTTAGCTTCTGAGATCTGTCAAGATTGGATAACAGGGTGGTATGCCTGCAAGCAAAACTGAAGTACAGAGTTGTAATCATTTCTAAGGACATAAATAGTATTGCCTACTGCAAAGCAGAAGTATTTTTATGACTATCTTCTCAATGTTATATTAGAAATAAATGCAAAATAAAAGTTGTTAAGTACTAGTTGGTACATTATTCTGTAGTTCCAACAGAGATTTTCTATGGTACTTTTCAGATATATCTAATTTGCTATGACTATATTTAAAATGAACATCCCTCTAAATATATCTTAGATTTATTCTCATTTGCCTTTCAAAACTGTATTCATTTATTCATCAAGTATTTAAGTGCCTACTACTTGCCAAACACCAAACGATATCCTAGATTTCAGTGATAAATAAAAAGACATTACATGAAAATAACATTCCTATTGCTGTATTAGTCCGACTTTTTGTCACTCTGATAAAATATCTGACATAAACAACTTGAAAGAGGAAGGATTTATTCTGGCTCTTTCAGAGATTTTAGTTCATGGTCCTTGACTTGTTTCTAGCATGTGACGAGGCACAACCTCATATGGTAGAAACATGTGACAGGTGCTACTTACCTCACAGCAGACAGGAAGCAGAGAAATGGAAGAAGGGGCTCAGACAAGATACATCCCTCAATGACATGCACCCAATGACCTAGTTCCTCTATCTGGGTCCTACCTACTAAAGTGTCCAGAATCTCTCAAAAATACAGCCACCAACTGAAGACTAGTCCTTCAGTACATGAGCCTTTAGTGGGGATACTTCATATCCAAACCCTAATGTTCTGCCCTGGTCCCCCAAAAGGCTCATGTCCATCTCCCATTGAGAAATTCATTCAGTCAATTTCCAAAAGTCCCCAGAGTCTTAACACTCCCAGTAGTGTTCAAAAGTCCAGGTTCAAATTCCCCTGTGAGACTCAGGCAAACTCTTAGTTTTGACTCCCAGTAAAATCAAAAACAAGTTCCATGTTCTAAAGATACAACGGCTAAGTGACCTAAACAAACCCATTACATATGCTGAATTGGAAAAGGTAACAAAAAGTCTCCCAACAAAGAAGAGCCCAGGACCTGATGGATACACAGCAGAATTCTACCAAACTTTCAACGAAAATTTAATACCTGTCTTTCTCAAATTATTTCAAAAAGTAGAAGAGGGAACACTCCCAAACTCATTCTACGAAGCTACCATCACCCTGATACCTAAACCAGGAAAGGATACATCTAAGATAGAGAATTGTAGACCCATTTCCCTTATGAATACAGATGCAAAAATCCTTAACAAAATCCTGCAAACCGAATTCAGCAACATATTAAAAAGGTTTTTCACCATAACTAAATGGGATTTATTTCACAGATGCAAGGCTGGTTCAACATAAGAAAATCAATTAATGTAATTTAACATATCAAGAGACTTGCAAACAAAAAAATCACATGATCATCTCAATTGATGCTGAAAAGGCCTTTGACAAAGTGCAACACCTTTTCATGATAAAATGGAGAAGATAGGCATAACAGGCAAATACCTTAACATCACAATGGCCATCTATGACAGACCTACAGTCAACATTATATTAAATGGAGAAAAATTGAAACCATTTCCTCTAAAATCTGGAAAAAGACAAGGATGTCTACTATCTACTATTTAAAATTGTGATTGAAGTCCTCACCAGGACAATCAGATTAGAGAAAGAAATCAAAGGGATACAGATAGACAATGAAGAGGTAGAATTATCCTTATTTGCGGATGACATGAAACTTTACCTAAAGGACCCCAAAACCTCATCTAGAAAACTTTTAGACCTAATTAACTCCTTCAGCAAAGTGGCAGGATATAAAACAAAAACACAAAAATCAATAGTCTTCCTTTACCCCAACTATAAGCAAGAAGAGAAGGAAATTACAGATACAATCCCTTGCAGGATAGCCCACCAGAAAATTAAATACCTTGGAATCAATCTAACCAAAGACCCTGCAGATCTCTACAAGGAAAATTTCAAAACATTAAAGAAAGAAATAGCAGAGGATACTAAAAAATTGAAGGACCTTCCCTGCTCCTGTATTGGGAGAATAAACACAGTAAAAATGGCTATTCTGCCAAAAGCAATCTATAGATTTAATGCAATCCCCATTAAAATCCCAATGACAGACTTAGAGAAATAGAAAAAAGGATCCAAAAATTCATATGGAAACACAAAAGACCACATATAGCCAAAACACTCTTAAGCTGCAAAACTAGGTGGAATCAAAATGCCTGACTTTATACTACAGGGCCGGAGTAGCAAAAACAGCTTGGTCCTGGCACAAAAATGGGCCTGAAGAACAGAATAGAACATCCAGAGATACATCAGTGCATCTATGTTGTTGTTGTTAGGTGCCACCATGTTGTGTCCGACTAATAGAGACCCTCATAGGGTTTTCAATGGCTGACTGTTTTGGGATTGCCTAGGGAGTGGATTGCCACATCCTTCTTTCATCAATGCATCTAGAGCCACCTGATTTTCAACAAAGGAGCAAAGCAGGTAAATTGGAAAAAGGACAGCCTTTTTAATAAATGGTGCTGGGAAACATGGATATCCGCTTGCAGAAAAATGAAAACTGACCCGCATCTCTCATATGCATGAGAGCTAACTCAAAATGGATAAAAGACCTCAACAGAAAACCAGAAACTTTAAAATTAATATAAGAAATGATAGGTAATATGCTCCAACATATATGTTGTTGTTGTTGTTGTTAGGTGCCGTTGAGTCGGTATCCGACTCATAGCGACCCTCATAGGGTTTTCAATGGCTGACTGTCTCGAGATTGCCTTGGGAGTGGATTGCCAGGCCCTTCTCCCATTTTTGTGGTGCTGGGAATTGAACTCGGGACCTCAGAGACTGCAGCGCAGTGCTCTACCAACTGAGCCAAACCTCAGCCCTAACATATATGTATAGGAAAGCATTTCCTTAATAGGACTCCAATTACTTAAGAAATTTCAACAAGAATAGATAAATGGGATTATATGAAATTAAAAAAACTTCTGTATAGCAAAGGAAACAACACAGTCAAGGAAATCCCCACTGAATGGGAAAATATCTTTGCATCCTATACATCGGACAGAGGACTAATTTCTAGAATTTATAAAGAACTCAAAAAACCAATACCCAAGAAAACAAATAACCCAAAATACAAATGGGCAAAGGAACTGAACAGACAGTTCTCAAATGAAGAGGCTCGTAAACCCATGAAACACATGACAAAATGTTCAATATCCCTAGCCTTTAGGGAAATGCAAGTTAGAACAACACGGAGATTCCACCTTACTCCAGTAAGAATGGCCAATATCTATAAAACAAATAACAACAAACACTGGCAAGTCTGTGAAGAAAAGAGAACCCTCTTACACTGCTGATGGAGCTGTAAATTGGTTCAACCACTTTGGAAATCAATATGGAGGTGCCTTCGAAAACTAAAAATAGATCTATCATATGACCCAGCCATAACATTATTGGGAATATACCCAAAGGGAAATGAGTCATTATACCACAGAGACACCTGTACCTCCATATTCAATGCAGCACTTTTCACAATAGCAAGGATATGGAATCAATCAAAGTGCCCGCCAACAGAAGAATGGATTAAAAAATTATGGTACATTTACACAATGGAATACTACTCAGCAACCAAAAAAAAAAAAAAAAAAAAAAAAAAAAAAAAGAAAGAAAGAAAGAAAGAAAGAAAGAAAGTCATTTGCATCAAAACGGATGGAATTGGAGAAAATTATCTTAAGTGAATGAACACAAGCCCAAAAAGAGAAATACCACGTTCCCACTCCTATGTGGGAGCTGAATTAAATTTAAAAGAGGGAAAAAATCCTATACAGAAATTGGAACATAATAAAAAGCTAATATAAACTTAGAGGAGAAGGGACAATTTAAGGAGCAGAAAGGAGGAGGGAGGGATCTAGCAAAAGGAAGCAGTGATGGGACAAGACAGGAGGGGAAGGAGGGACGAGGAGCAAGGAATGAGTGAGAAGTCAGCCTCAAAATAAACAGCCCAACTTTAGTAGTTCGGGAAATAATTATAATAATACCAATAATACCAAAGGGTGGTAATAATGCAAACGGGCTGGATTATTCATGTAATACTGCTGACAATGTAAAAAGATAGATCACTACAGAAAAAAGTTTGGACTTAAATCACAATTGGGATGCAAGGTATATAGAAAAATATTCCTACAAAAAGACATGCAAGTAGAAGAGAGGACATTGATGGGGGAGGGGGTGGGAGAGGGGAGAGGAGGGGTACAAGAAGTTATCTGTGCAATGTACAATGAAATGCATATATGGAAATGTCACAATGAAATGCATATCAGGATAAAACACATTAAGTTGTACATTTTAAAATTCCAATAAAAAAAGATACAATGGCACATTCCCATTCCAAAAAGGAGGACTGGGAGATTAGAAAGGAAGGATGAGACCAAAGCAAGACTGAAACACAGCAGGGAAAACATTAAATCCTGTAACTACATGTCCAACATTCTGGGTTATGTGTTGGTGTGATGTGAGCTCCCAAGGTCTTAGGTAGCTCCACCTCTATAGCATTGCTGTTTGCTGACTAGCTTTGCCTTTCATCAGCAAACATTACATGTTCCTAGCATCTCTAACTTTCTGAAGTCTCCAAGGAGTCTGTGGCTTTCTCCTCACAGCTTCATGCATCATCCTTTCAGGGGCTGGCTGTAGCAATCCTGACTATGCCACACATTGTGTGGCCTTGCAGGCCTTCCTCTGAAATCTGAGTGGAAGGCTCCATAACCCCAAATCTCTTATATTCCACATGCCTGAAAACCCAGCATTATGCAGTAGCTGCCCCCTCTTGGACCACGGCTGTAATGGCCTTTTGAGTGGCTGCATGGCTGAATGCGGAGAAACACCTTCCAAACACCTGTGCCAGCTTGATAACAATGCTCTCCTCTCAAGGAAAAGTCCTTCAGGTGAATTTACAATTTTATACCCTGAAGATTGTAATGGATGGAGTCTGGCCAATTCCTGAGATTTCCCTCAAGGCATCTCTTCTCTTGTCCCCATGCAAAGTACTTGGGCTTTTTCTTAATGGTGCTATTTTTTTTTAATTTTTAATTTTATTTTTTATGTATTTATGTGTTTGGTTTGCATTACTAGGGGGCTGAACTCAAAGCCTAGCACATATTTTGCAAGCACCCTACAACTGAGCTGCAATTCCAGCCCTCTTTATTTTTTATCTTGAGACAAGGTCTCTCTAGGTTACACAGGCTCTCCCTGGTCTCCATCTTGAATTCTTCTGCCTCCCCCTCCTGAGTCACTGGGATTACAGGCATGCACAATTGCACCTGGCAATTTCTTTAATCCTCCCTATACACAACTTTCAAAGTATTCTTTTTTTTGGGGGGGGAGCAGATTGCATATTTTTCAAATCTGTCTGCTCTGCTTTTTGTTTCAGATTCTCATTATAAATCCAGCTAAAAGCAGCCAGCAATAACCATGCCACAGCCTGAATACTAGGCTGCCTTCAAATTTCTTCTGCCAGATTAGTCCATCACCTTTAAATTTAGCCTCCTACACAGTCTTAGAACATGGACAAAATGTAGAAAATGTATTTTTCCACAATGTAATACAAATGACTTCTAGTTCAATTTCCAAGAGTTCTTGTTTCCATATGAAACCTTATGAGCACAGTCTTTACTGTCCCATTCCTATTGGCATTCTGATTTTCAGAGCTTCCATCAGAATTATCCATTGAAAACTGCTTATAGAAGCCAGGCCCTATGGCACACGCCTGTAATCCCAGCGGCTGGGGAGGCGGAGGCAGGAGGATCACAAGTTCGAGACTGGAGGCAGTCTGTGTAAATTAGCGAGACCCTGTCTCAAAAAGTAAAAAAAAAGTGGGCTGGGGGTGCAGCTCAGTGGTCCAGCACTTGCAGAGCATGCATGTGTGAGGCCCTAGGTTCAACCCCCAGTACCACCAAAAAAAAAAAAAAAAAAAAAAAAAAAAACCCTGCTTATAGCAGTCCAATGCATCTCTACGCCTATCTCCAAACTTTTCCAAATTCTTCCTACAAACCAGTTCCAAAGGCTTAAGAATTTTATGATCAGGTTTAGTCAAAGCAACAACTCCACTTCTCTGGTAGCAATGAGAATGCCTTATTCAAACCATAACACACACACACTTCCTTTCGGTGTACTGCTCTGGAGAATCCTGACGGATACACACACCAAAATGGTTACAACAAAATAACACAAGATCTATCAATACCAAGGATGACAAAGATGTGGAACACTGGGAAATCTTGTACACTGCTGCTATGAGTGTAAACTGATGCAAACCTCTGTAGAAGACTGGAAGTATGTATGAAAACTGATACACATACTTTATGACTGAGAAATTCATTTATAGGCATATACATAACAGAAATGAGTTGCATATGTATATGAAAGACACAAAAGTGCTCAATAATGTTCACAGAAGTTTTATTCAAAATAATCTGAGCTGGAAAACAAAGGAAGTAGCCATTAACCATAGCATTGAAAAATATATATTAATACAACAGAACACATCAAAAAAATAAAGTACTGCTATATGCAACAATATGGCTAAATTTCACAGATATAATTTTGACATAAAAAGTTCAGACACAAAAGAGTAAAACTGTGATTATACTTATATAAAACTAAAAAACAGGTAAAAATCTATGGTGATAGAAATCAATATAGTAATTACCTTTAGGGGAAGGATATTTGTTAGCTTTGTAGGGGTAGAAGGAGGCTTCTAGGATGCTGTTAATTTGTATATACTAATCTAGTTGTGGTTATGTAGGTAAATTCATTTGTAAAAAAATACTCCTTCAATATGTGAGCTTAACATTCACACTTTATGATACATTAAACAGACTTACTAAAAGAAAAAAAAAATATATATATATATAGAGAGAGAGAGAGACACTTCTGCTTCAACAAAGTAGCTTGTATCAAGCAAAAAAAGATCTCTTACTGAAAATAAATATAAATTTTTGGGGAAATGGGGTAACAGATGTTTGAAAATATGGGGAAACAAATGAAGCAGTAGTTCTTGAGAAGCCTTGATCTTTGCAATAATAGAAATAGCTAAGGTGGTACCAACATTCTCCATGGATTTTGCTCTCAAGGCATTTTTCCAATTGGTAGGAAGACCAAGAAAAAGTTAAGGCCCAGGAATTTAACATCACAGTTCACTAGAGAAACAAAAATTGGAAATTCAGTCCTCTCAAGAAAACCAGTTTAGAGGCCAAGATCCCAGAAATAAAAAGCCCAACATTCTGTACTAGATTTTCTTTTTAGAGCATTCATAGATATTTAAGATGCCTAGGTAGTGAAAACACACACACACACACACACACACACACACACACACACACGCACATATACACCAAGAAACAGCTTTTTAAGAGGCTAGAAAACTAAGTGAAGATCTTAGTAATTTCCACAGTGTTAGAGAAACAAAAATTGGGGTTCAGGGATAGCAGAAGAGAAAGAGCCTTGATATCCTAGATTTTCAAAGAAAGCTATGAGAGGCTTCACCCATGACCATAAGGATAAGCAGGAAATGGACCAAGCCTTATAAAGACAGACCAGCCAGAAAGTCCATCTCAGTTGTTGACTAGATCAACAGGATTTGACCCAACTCTAATCATCAGTTAAATGAAATCCTCACTGAAGGAATATAACATGGTACAAAATATTTCCAATTTTCCACATTCAAATATTCCAGGCACACTAAGACCCAATGACCAAGAAAATAAGAAAATAAATATATAATAAAAGATACACTGGTAATCAAGATTATGGATTCAGACATGAACTTTAACATGTTGTTTGTTAGGTGCTGTCGAGTCCAACTCATAGTGACCCTCATAGGGTTATCAATGGCTGATTTTTTCAGTATTGGTTAAGGAGTGGATTGTCGTGGCCTTCTCCCAATCTTTAACATAGCTATGATTAATTTATTCAAGAAAATAAATGATACAATGGAAAATTTTATGAGTTAAGTGGAATCATAAAAAAAATCAGGGCTCAAGCATGGTACTTGCACAAAAATAGACACAGAGACCAATGGAATAAAATACAGAGCCCAGAAATAAAGCCATGCAGCTACAGCTATCTAATATTCAACAGAGGTGCTAAAAACACATATTGGAGAAAAGACAGCCTCTTCCACAAATGGTGCTGGTGCTAGGAAAACTGGATATCCATATGAAGATGAATGAAAGTAGATTCCTATCTCTCATCCTGCACATATCTGCATTAATGCAAAATCTGATGCTTTGATACATAGGGAAGACACTTCAATAGCCCAGCCAATATTAGCAACAATTGAAAAATGGGATTGAATGAAATTAAAAAGCCTTTGAAGCCAGGAGATGCGGCATACACCTATAACCCCAGCTACTTAGGAGGGTAAGGCAGAAGGAGTAAAGATTCAAAGTCAGAGTAGCCTGTGCAACTTAGCAAGACCCTGTCTCAATACTAAAAAATAAAAGAAAATGGGGCTAGGGGTTCAGTTCAGTAGTAGAGGACCTGTCTAGCATGCATGGGTCTCCAGGTTCAAATGTCCAGTAATACAAAAATAAATTAATAAATAGTTTCTGCACAGCAAAGGAAACAATTAACAGAAGGAACAGAAAGCCTATAGAATGAGAGAAAAATCTCTGCCAGCTATACATCTTATAGGGGATCAATATCTATGGCAATAAAAAAAAACTAAAAAGAAACATAAAAACTCCAAATAACTCAATCAATAAATGGGCAAATGAATTGAACAGATAAGACTCAAAAGAAGATGTACAAATGGCCAAAAAATATATGAAAGAGTGTTCAACATCCTTAGCCATGAGGGAATGCAAATCAAAACTAAACTGAGATTCTATGTCACCCCAGTCAGAATGGCTAACATCAATAAAACTAGCCATCACAAATACTGGGAAGGAGGTAGGGGAGAAAAAAGAACCTTTATACATGGCTGGTGGGAATATAAATTAGTGCAGCCACTATGGAAATCAGGACAGAGGTCAACAGATGAATGGATAAGGGAAATGTGCTATATATACACTATGGAGTTTTATTCAACAGGAAAGGGTGAAATTAGCTGGAAATTAGATGAAACTAGAAATCATCTTTTAAGGTGAATTAAGCATGATCAGAAAGATAAACATCACGTTTCCTCTCATATGTGGAAGTTAGATTTTAATACATGTTCAATATTAAAACATATAGGTCATAAAAATAGAAGGGGGCCTATGTACAGGGAGAAAAGGGACTAAAGAGAAGGTGAGGGGCAACAAAAACAGCAATGGGAGAAGAAAAATATCATGTTTTACCCTTAAGCCAAAATCTGGACGACACACACATACACATATATATGATGTATAAATATATAGAGATATATGCACCAACAAGACATGCAAGTAGAAAGGGGAGGGGGTCATGACAAGATAATGGGAGAAGTAAACATGAGCAATGTACAATGATATGAATGTATGGAAATGTCATAATAAAACCCAGTAAGTTTTACACTAACTAAAAAATTACTAATAAAAAATACACATGAAAAATAAACATGACATGGGAAAAAAATATTCAGTATGGAATTTTCTCAAAAAACTAAAAACTGAACTACCATATGATCCAACCATACAGCTCCTAGGTATATTCTTGAAGGAATCTAGGCACACCACAGAGATACCCACATATACATCTTTACTGTGGCACTATTCATAATAGCTAAGATATGGAATCATCCTAGATGTCCCCCAAAGGATAAAAAGATATTAGGTCATAAAGAATGAGATTATGTTAACTGCAGGAAAATGGACAGAACTGGAGATCATTATGTAAAAATAAGCTAGAGTCAGAAAACAAATATTGCATATCCTTTCTCACATGTGAAATTTAGATTTGTATATGTATATGTAGCTTGCCATACTGTGGGGGCTTGCATGTTGCTATGAGGCTGAAAGCTATGCCAGTATCTGCCAGTATCTGAGATACTAGCAGAATCACAATGGTGGATACATTTCAGCTGAGTTTCCAGACTAAGAAAGACTAGGGAGCAGGACCTGGAGACCCACCCATGAAACAAGTAGCATTGAAAACCCTACGAGCAGCCAAGAAAACACTGTCAGATATAGTGCCAGAAAATGAACCCCCCAGTTTGGAAGGCACTCAAAAGACTACTGGAAAAGAGTTGCCTTCTCAAAGTAGAGTCTACCTTGATGATGGAAATGGAGTAAAGCCCCAGAGACCTCCATTTGCTGATGTAGCATGACTCAAAATGAGGAGAAACAACTGTAAACATCCATTAATAAATGGAACATGGAATGTACATAGTATGAATCTAGGAAAACTGGAAATCGTTAAAAAGGAAATGAAGCGCAAAAGCATTGACATTCTAGGCATCAGTAAGCTAAAATGGACTGGCATGGGCCATTTTGAGTCAGATAATCATATGGTCTACTATGCTGGGAATGACAAACTAAAGAGAAATGGGGTTGCATTCATCATCAAGAAAGACATCTCAAGATCTGCTCTGAAGTACAATGCTGTCAGTGATAGAATAATATCCATACGCCTACAAGGAAGGCCAGTTAATATGACTATTATTCAAATTTCAGCACACACCACTAAGGCCACAAATGAAGAAAGGGAAGATTTCTACCAGCCTCTGCAATCTGAAAAGATCAAATATGCATTCAGGACATACTGAAAATTACTGGTGACTGGAATGCAAAAGTTGGAAACAAAGAAGGCTCAGTAGTTGGGAAATATGGTCTTGGTGACAGGAACAATGATGGAGATCCCCTGATAGGATTTTGTCAGACTAATGAATTTTTCATAGCAAATACATTTTTCACCAACATAAATGGCCACTATACACACTGACTTCACCAGATGAGACATACAGGAACTAAACTGACTACATTTGTAGAAATTATGGAAAAGCTTCATATCAAATGTTAGAACAGGACCTGGTGCTGATTGTGGATCAGACCATCAACTTTTTATATGCAAATTAAAACTGAAACTGAAGAAAATTAGAACAAGTGTACCAGAGCCAAGGTATGACCTTGAGTATATCCTACCTGAGTTCAGAGACCACCTCAAGAACAGGTATAATGCATTAGACACAAATGATAGAAGACCAGACAAGTTGTGGCATAACTTCAAAGATATCAGTCATGAAGAAAACAAAAGGCTATTTAACAGACAGGAAAAAAGGAAAGACCAAAGTACATGTCAAAAGAGACTCTGAAACTTGCCCTTGAACAACAAGCAGCTGAAGTAAAAGGAACACAAGATGAAGTCAAGCAACTAAACAGAAGATTTCAAAAGACAGCTCAAGAAGACAAAATTAAATATTATAATGATGTGAAAAGAGCTGGAGACAAAACCAAAAGGGAATACGCTCCTTGTTTCTCAAGCTTAAGGAATTGGAGAAAAAATTCAAGCCTTAAGTGGCAATAGTGAAAGATTCTACAGGGAAAATATTAAATGATGCAGGAAACATCAAAAGAAGATGGAAGGAATACACAGAGTCATTATACAAAAAAGAATTGGTAGATGACCAACCATTTCAAGAAGTTGAATATGATGAGGAACCAGTGGTATTGAAGGATGAAGTAGAAGCTGCCTTGAAGCAACTGGGAAAACACAAGGCTCCTGGAATTGATGGAATACCAATAGACATCTTTCAACAGATGCAGCACTGGAAGTGTTAACATGTTGATGCCAACAGACTTGGAAAATAGCTACCTGGCCAACTAACTGGAAGAGATCCATATTTGTGCCTATTCGCAAGAAAGGGGATCCAATTGAATGTGGAAACTATCAAACAATATCATTAATATCACACACAAGCAAAATTCTACTAAAGATCATTCAAAAGCAACTACAGCTGTATATAGACAGGGAATGGCAGGAAAATCATGCTGGATTCAGAAGATAGTGGGGAACCAGCGACATCATTGCTGATATCAGATGGATATTAGCCAAAAGCAGTGAATACCAGAAGATGTCTATAAATATTTCATTGACTATGCAAGGGCATTTGACTGTGGATCATAACAAATTATGGATAACACTTCAAAGAATGGGAATACCAGAGCACCTAATTGTACTCAGGCGGAATCTGTACATTAACCAGGAGGCAGTTGTTAAGCCAGAAAAAGGTTTAAGGTTGAGAAAGGTGAGTGTCAGGGCTATGTACTTTCCTCATATCTCTTCAATTTCTATGCTGAGCAAATAATACAAGAGTCTGGGCTTTATGAAGAATTTGGCATCAGGATTGGGGACTCATTAGCAACCTGCATTATGCAAATGACACAACTCTGCTTGCTGAAAAGGAAGATTTGAAACATTTACTGATGAAGATCAAAGAACATAGCCTTCAGTGTAGATTGCAACTACATAACAACAAAACAAAAATCCTTACAACTGGGTGCTCTTGTAAAATCCTTACAACTTCACAATAAATGGAGAAGTGATTGAGGTTGTCTACAATTTTGCTTTACTTGGTTCTACAATCAACATCCATGGAAGGAGCAGTCAAGAAATCAAAAGATACACTTCTTTGGGAAAAGCCATGGCAAAAGATCTCTTTAGAGATTGAAAAGAAAAGATGTCATTTTGAAGACGAAGGTGCACCTGACTCATGCCATGGTGTTTTCAGTCACATCATATGGTTGTGAAAACTGGACAATAAACAAGGGAGACAGGAGAAGAATTGATGCTTTTGAGTTATGGTGCTGCAGACAATTACTGAATATACCATGGACTGCCAAAAGAACCAACAGATCTATACTAGAAGGAGTGGAGCCAGCGTGTTCCTTGGAAGCAAGATGGATAGAATGTGTCTTATGTATTTTGGACATGTAGTCAGGAGGCACCAATTCCTGGAGAAGGACATAATATTTGGGAGAGTTGCAGGCCAATGGAGAAAAGGAAAACCCTCTACTACATGGATTGACACAGTATCTGCAACAATGGGCTTAAATATAAATAAGATCATGTGCCTGGCACAGAATCAGAGAGTGTTTCATTCTGCTGTACCTAGGGTCCCTATGAGTCAGACTTGACTCAATAGAACCTAACAACAAAAACAATGTGTGTGTGTATGTGTGTGTGTATATATATGTGTGTGTGTGTGTGTGTGTGTGTGTCTTTACATATATATATGTATAAATATGTATATTTATATTTATGAGTTTATGGATATGTGTATATATTTTTGTCACTAGGGTATCTTCACTAGTAGAAATACATAAGCTATTTCTTTAGGTTTACCTGAGATAATTGAAGAAATAATCATATGAATGTATGAATAAATGAATGCAAAAAATGGTAAGTACATGAATAAATGTAAATCAATAAATATTGATGGTGGGAACTAGAGGTATTGCTTGGTGGTACATCATTAGCTTAGCATGCACAGAACCTGCGTTTGCTATTCAGTACCAAAAAAAACTGCTGGTGAAGAACAATCATAATAATGCTTGTTGGGATTTTAAATATATGGAGAATTAAAAACCAAGAAAAAAATTCGTAAGACTGAAGGAGGAGGTAGCCAGTGGCATTACAGTGTTCTGAAGACTAACTGGGGCTGGGATTTAGCTCAGTTGGTAGTGCACCAATGAAGACTCACTGAGATTTCCGTAAAAGTAATAATTTTATGTTACACTGAGGTAAGTTATGAATAAACATTGTAATGTCTAAAGAAACCAAGAGAAGAGCCAAAAAATAATAATAAGCAAATAGAGAAGAAGCTTGGAAAACTAAGAATGACCTGGTTACTTTTAAGAAAAGACAAAATAAGTAGAACAGAAAACCATAAATAACAAAATGATATATCTAAAATCAAATATATTAGTAAACACAATAGTTTGTAAATGAACTGAATAACCAGGTTTTAAAAAGCCCGTTAGATTTGTTTAGCAAACCTCAGTTATTCCAGATACATTCCTTAAACATAAATATTGAAAGGTTATCTACTTTATTATCTGTAAAAAATTGTAAAAAAAATTTTAAAAACCCAAACCCTTTACATTTTAGCATACTGAACTGCATCCAAATGTGAACTCAATTTTTCATGGGTTGAAAGACCTGGTTTAGCATTCAAAACTCAGATACAGAAAGCACATTGGATAAAATTACTCATTCTCAGTTACATACACATCATGCACACACACACACACACACACACACACACACACACACACACACACACACACAGAGCAAACCAGGAAGAGAAAGACCTTCTTTAAACAGATAAAAGGTACCTTAATTTCAGTTAACATAATGTTAAGAGTATTGGCAGCTTTTTCGATGATGCCAGGAATATGATGAGGGTGCCTGTTATCATTATTTCTATGAACAACTGTACTTAAAGTCGTTAAAGTCCTAACCAGTGCAGTAAGTCAAGAGCAAAAAACATATAAGGATTGAAGGCAAAAAAAATACACTGCCATAATTAGGCAACAGTATAGAACAAGGTAATACTGCTTGGCTTAAAGTCAGGAAAAGTGTGTGTCAGGGATGTATCCTTTAACTGTACCTCTTCAATCTCTATACTGAGCAAATAATCCAAGAAGCTGGACTTTATGAAGAAGAATGTGACATCAGGATTGGAGGAAGACTCATACACAACCTGTGTTATGTAGATGACACAACTTTGCTTGCTGAAAGTGAAGAGGATTTGAAACATTTACTTATGAAGATCAAAGAACATAGCCTACAGTATGGATTGTGTCTCAACATCAAGAAAAATAAATCCTCACAACTGGGTCAGTATGCAACTTCATGATAAATGGAGGAAAGTTTAAGGTTGTCCAAGATTTTGCTTTACTTGGTTCTGCAATCAACACCCACAGAAGCAGTAGTCAAGAAATCAAAAAACACATTGCATTGGGAAGAGCTGTTGCAAAAGACCTGTTGAAACTGTTGAAAAGTAAATACGTCACACTGAAGACAAAAATGTGCCTAACTCATGACATGGTATTTTCAGATGCATCATATGCTTGTGAAAGCTGGACATTAAATAAGAGAAACAGCAGAAGTGCTGCTGGAGACGAATATTGAATATACCATAGACTGCCAAAAAGAACCAACAGATCCATCCTAAAAGAATTTCAACCAGGGTGCACCTTAGAAGCAAAGATGGCAGGACTACAACTGACGTATTTTGGACATGTTGTCAGGAGAGATCAATCCCTAGATAAGGACATCATATTTGGGAGAGTGGTGGGTCAATGAGAAAAAGGAAGATCCTCAACTAGATGGATTGACATAGTGTCTGCAACAATGGGCTTAATCATAAAAGAAATCACATGCATGGCAGTATCAGGTAATGTTTTCTTACATTGTACACAGGGTCATCTGACTTGATGGCACCTAATAACAAAAACTATACTGTGATTATGTGTGTGTGTGTGTGTGTATGTCATAGTTCCCCAAAGGCCTCTATGCTAAATATTTGGTTGTCAGCCTGTGATGATACTTGGAAAAGCCTAGTGGGGGGAAGTTAGATTATTGGGAGGTTGTCCCCAGTGGATAATGGGAGTACTGAGGAAATATTCTATCCCTGGACCCTTGCATGTATCTTCTCTTTTCTTCTCTCCTTTTCTTGTTTCTTCTCTTCTCTTCTCTCTCACTCTCTCTCTCTCCATACTCCTTCACTCTGTCCCTCCACCTCTTCCCTTCTCTCAGTGTTCCATGAGCAGCTTTGTTCCACCACATTTTCCTGCTTTCATGATACACCTTGCCACAGGCCCAAAGCAACAGAACCAGTTGATAATGGACTAAAATCTATGAAGCTGTGATCCAATATAAATCTTTCTTCCTTAAAAGTAATTTTCTCTGTCATTTTTTTCACAGCAATAGAAATATAACAAATATAGAAAACTGGTACTGAGAAGTAGGATCACTGCTATGCCTATACCTCACCACGTGATTCATAAGTTTTTGGAATTGGTTGTGGGAGGAATTTATTCAAGTTTGAAGTAATAGGCTAGATAAAGCATACAACACTATAAGCAGAGCCTGATGAGCAATTCTGGTGAAGGCTCAAAAGACCAGAATGCACAGAGTGAAGGCCAGGCTCATGAGATTTCAGATGGAAAGGAGAACTTTATTGGAAATTGGACTAGAGGTCATGTGTATTTCAATCTGGTAAAGAACTTGCCTGGATTTTGTTCATGCCCTGAGTCTGTGCAAGATTGAGTTTAAAGGTGATAGACTAACCAGAGGAATTTTTAGGGTACCTCATTATTTAGGGTTCGGTGTGGTTACTATTGGCTACCTTTATCCAGATTTACAGTGAGAACTAGGAGCAAAAAATAGAATGGAAAGATCTGGAAAATTTGCAATTCTGCCAGAAAAGGACTGTGTTTAACATTGTGGCCAAGAATGATACAGTTGCTAAAGAGATTAGCACCATTAAAAAGGAGTCAAGTACACAGCACCAAGATAACAGGAAAGACAAGGGCATCTCAAGAAGTAGCAAGACTCTCCATCATAGGCTCAACAAAGATTTTTGTTTGAGAAGAGAGTCCTTGGGCACACTAGCCATGCAGTGAAGCCTAAGGAAATGTTTGCTGAGATTCATTTCCCCATGTTCAGCCATCCAGGCACTCAGAAGCTGCTGTTACCATAGTTCAAGTGGGTCTAGGTATAGCTTGGGATGGCAGAAGGCCTTGGCATTGTGGAAAGAAGCTATGTTACTGGGGATATGCCTTTGGAGGAACACTTAACACTCTAGAATCTTCGTCTCTCTCTCTCTGTTTCCTGGCTGCCATTAGGTGAGCAGTTTTGCTGCATCATATACTTTCCCCCAAGATGCTCAGCCTCATCACAAGCCCAGAGTAATAGAACCAGCAGTCTATTAACTGAAAACTCCAAAGCCAAAAGCCAAAATAAATCTTTCCACCTCACAAGTACATTTTCTCAGGTATTTTGTCACAGCAACAGAAATCTAACACAATATGTATGTATGTATACACATACATATATAATCTGTAATAATTTATAAATAATTTATAACTAATAAAATTAGCAAGATTATAATGTTGTTGTTGTTGTTAGGTGTGGTCAAGTCAGTGTCTGACTCAGTGACCCTATGTACAAGTGAAACCCTATTGTCAGTGCTTCTCTGCTATTCACAGGGTTTTCAACTGCGGACTGATTTGGGGGAGTGTGTTGCCAAGTCCTTCTCCCAAGCCTACAGTATCTGGTATTCCAAGGAGGTCTGCCATCCAAGTATTAACCAGGTCTGACCCTGCTTAGCTTCTGAGATCTGATGGTATTGAGCACCACAGTGCTACAGCTGCAGGCAAGATTATAATAGGTAGCATAATATATCCAATCCTATGCTTTATATTCATAACTAAAAATTACAATATAAAACTTTTACAATGATAGTATTTACAAGAGCATCAAAAAGTATCTAAAACTCAGAATAAATCTAATTTTAAAATGTACAGCATATTACAAAGCATTACAAAAAGACCTTAAAGAAGGCCTAAATAAATGCAGGAATATACTGCTTATGGACTTAAAAACTCAATATTGTAAGCTGAGTGTGATGGTACCTGCCTGTAATCCCAGGAACTCAGGAAGCAGAGGCAGGAGGATCGCAGGCAGCCTACAAAATTTAGCAAAACCTTGTCTCAAAATAAAAAGTAAAAAATTGGCTGGAGTACAATTCAGTGGTAGAGCACTTGCAAAATATGTAAGAGTCCCTGGGTGTAACCCCCAGTACTGAAAAAAAAAAAAAATCAACATTGTAAAGGTAAAATTTCTACCTATACTACTACTATGTTGTTGTTGTTGGGTGCCCTCAAGTCTGTGTCCGACTCATAGTGACCCTATGTACAACAGACAAAAACACTATTGTCATGCAGCACCTGTTGTTCCCAGGTGGTCTCCCATCCAGGTACTAACCAGGTCAGATCCTGCTTAGCTTCCGAGATCTGAAGGGATCAGACACCACTGTGGTATGGCTGCAGGCTATACTCCTATAGATTCAGTAAAAATCTCAATTAAGAACCCTACAAAGTTTGTGTGTACAATTATGTATTGAAAATTGACAAGCTCATTTAAAATTTTCCAAGGCAATACAAAGAAAAATATTCAAAACTACGTTAAAAAACAAAGTTTTAGAATTTACAGTAGCAGCTTTGATGATTTATTATAAACCTACATGAATTAACAGTTTGAAACTTATTTGAAAACAGACAAACCAATAGACAAGCACAGAAGGAAACCACAAATATTTAATCATTTGATAGTAAAACATCATTACAGTGCAATGCAGAAGGGATGTTTTCTCAATAAATGGTGATGTGTCAAATGAATATTGATATTAAAAAAGACTCCTACCTCAGAAGACACACACATATAAACACACAATCTCAAATCCAGATATACTGTAGTTTTAAATGTGAAAGGAAAAATAACAAAGCTTTTAAACATAACATATGAGAATGACCCTGGGTAGTAAGAACTTAACAAACAGAAAACAAACAAATGCCATAAATCATAAAGAAAATGACTTATGCACTATAGTTGATGAAAATTATTAAACAGTATCAACAGAAGACACTGTTAAAAAAGTAAAAGAGGCAAGCCATGAAACAAAAGAAGATATTTTCAATACATATCTTTAGCAAAAAACTTATGTCCATAATAAAGAACTTCTACAAATCAATTTTTTAAAAAGATAACAACACCAAAAAGAGGGGAAGAACACAATTGAATGAACATTTTTAAAACAAAAAGATGATATTCAATGGCCAATACAGAAATGAAAAAGTAATCAACACTATAATTATCAAGGATATGCAAATTAAAATGAGAACATTCATACCAGAATGAGTACAATTAAAAATGTGAAAAACATCAAGCTTGAGAAGAATGTGAAACAACTAAAACTCTAATGCACTAGCTGGATGGAAACAGATTCAACCATTCTGAAAATCTATGAGGCAGCATTTACCAAAGCAACATACTTTATGACCCAGAAATCCAACAAGTTTAATTCCATCCTAAAAGTCTGTTCCCCTCTCACATGTGTGCACACACATACACAAAGACATACATGTATGCAGTGTATATAAATAACACATTCACTAAATATATATTCATCAAAACCTACATATATTTACCAAAAAACATGTTTAAGAACACTTATAACATTATTCATAAGAGTCTCAAACTGAAAACCCAAATTCCATCAAAAACAGAATAGAAAAATATATTTTGCTATATTCATGTAATGGTATATAGCCGTGAAAACTAATGACCTAGTTGTAGCACAAAATCATGGGAAAAACCTCATAAATATGCTAAATGAAATAAGCTGGACACAAAGGAATACATGATGTGCTATTTCATCCTTTAAGTCTAATAATGGTAGAGAGAGGCAGGAAGGAAGCTTTGTAGGTGTCTGTAACACTCTATTTGTTGGTATGGTATTTGTTGGTATCTGTTTTCATAGGTATTTAGTGCTATAAATCCATTTATCTATAAATTAAGATCTTTGAGTATTTTAATGTATATAATACCTATATAGAAATATTTTATATTTTTAATGTACATAATACTTATATGTTGTTATTGTTGTTAGGTACCATTTGGCCAGTGTCTGACTTATAGTAACCCTATGTACAACAAGCGAAACACTATTGTCAGTGCTTCTCTGCTATTCATAGGGTTTTCAATGGCAGATTGATTTTTGGGAGGGGGTTGCCAGGTCTTTCTCCCAAGCCTACAGCATCTGGTGTTCCCTGGAGGTCTCCCATCCAAGTACTAACCAGGCCCAGTCCTGCTTAGCTTCTGAGATCTGATGGGATCAGATGCCACAGTGCCATGGCTGCAAGAAATACCTATATAGAAATATTTTATTTAAAAATATTACAAACAAGCTCCCAATTCTACTCACAAAGTATTATAAAGTACCTCCCAACAACAAGAAGTTTCCTCCTGTCTATCTGTCTATTCCTACCTTTACTACATTGCCCACTGTTACTGTCATAGAAGTCATTGGTGGGGGGTTAAGCAGAATCTAGAGATTTTTGAGTCACTAATGCCTTTGAGTGCTGGGATTTAGCTCAGTTGGTAGAGCACTGTGCTGCAGTCTCTGAGGCCCCGAGTTCAATTCCCAGCACCGTAAAAATGGGAGAAGGACCTGGCAATCCACTCCCAAGGCAATCCCAAAACAGTCAGCCATTGAAAACCCTATGAGGGTCGCTATGAGTCGGATACCAACTCGACAGCATCTAACAACAACAATGCCTTTGAGTATAGTAAATATTAAAGATAAAAAAATCATTAAAATGTTTGCTTCCCACTGGGAATTTAGCTCAATTGGTAGAATGTTTTCTTAGCATGCACAAAGCCCTGGGTTCAATCCCTAGAACCAACCAACAAACAAAAAATAACAATGTTTACTTCCCAGACTAAAATTGTATAGGAAATAGAATAAGAAGGTTAACTCCAACCATAGAGAAAACCAAGAGATCGTTATGTCAAAGATGCTAAAGGTGTTTTGAGGATTGTTGTTGTTAGGTGCCATTGAGTAGAGTCTGACTCATAGCAACCCTATGTACAACAAAACAAACACTCTGTGCCATGCCCAGCATTATGCTAGTGCTTCTCTGCTATTCATAGGGTTTTCTGTTGCTGATTGTTTTCCAAATTGTTTTGGGAGTGGCCGGCTAGGTCCTTCTTCCATTTTGTGGTGCTGGGGATGAAACCCAGGGCCTCAGAGCATACACAGCAAGTACTCTACCAACTGAGCTAAACTCCAGCCCCATTTCAAACTACTGTGTGCTGAAGAGAGATGGAAAGAAGTATCCTCTATCAGGTAAATCAGCTATTATCAACAAATAGTCAATAAATACATTACAGACAGCTGGTATGGTGGTACATGCGATAACCTGAGCACTCAGGAGGCTGAGGCAGGAGGATTGATGTGGGTTCCAAGACAGCTTTGGGTACAAAGTGAGACTCTCTCTGTCTCAAAACAAAACAAAATAAAAAAGTGACAGAGAAATTGCCTTTAACTGGGGTGACAAGAGATGGATGGTATTATAAACACTTTTAGTATGTGGGGAAGAAGAAGACCAATGGGAAAGGGGAAAAGAGGACATGACATGAAAGGGTAACGGGGGGAGTGAGTATGAGCAATGTACAATGATATGCACACACATGGAAATGTCACACTGAAACCCATTAATTTGTAAACTTAAAAAAATTACTAATAAAAACCAAAAAAATCAAACACTTCTAAAATAGGGTTCATTTCTTATCCATTTAACTATCTATGATTTTAGTTTCTATCATGACATGAGCCAAGAACTATGCCACACTCTTGAGATCAAAACACAATCTGGGCCCAGTGGCACACACCTATAATCCCAGCGACTTGGGAAGCAGAGGCAAGAGGATCACAAGTTTGAGACCACAGGCAGACTGCATAATTTAGCGAGACCCTGTCTCAAAAGGTAAAAAAGTGGGGTGAGGATGCTGCTAAGTGGTACAGTACTTGCAAAGCATGCAAGCACATGTCCCTGGGTTCAACCCCTAGTACCAAAAAAAAAAAAAAAAAAAAAAAAAAAAAAAAAAAAAAAAAAAAAAAAAGCTAAACAAAATTGATACTCTGTGCCCCTGCAAATCACATTGTATAAGTGGAACAAACACCTAGGAAAACTATGTAGCAAAAGTGCTACAACTATAGACAAACACTGACAAAATGAATTCAGTTTCTATTTCAGTCAGTTTCAATCTGCTTCAGAATTTCTGTACTTATTTCTATATAAACTCCTATGTTGTACTTTTGCCCAATTGTCAATATTAGGCACATACTCATCATTGTGCTCCTTACCATAAATATCTATAAGTATCTCTCTTCGAGCTTAAAGATAGGAATCAAGTCTTACTTGCAATTTCATCTATTGACTAGCAACGCCTTGTACAAAGTTGTTGCTGTTAGGTGCCATCGAGTTGCTTCCAACTCATAGTGACTCCATGAACAACTGAATGAAACACTCCCCAACATTGTGCTAGGCACATGATAATTTTTATGTTTAAGCCCACCATTGCAGCAAATACATCTAGTGGAGGGTCTTTTTTTTGTTGACCCACCACTCTCCCAAACATGATACCCTTCTCCAGGGACTGGTCCCTCCTGACAAAATGCCCAAAATATTTAAGACATAATCTAGTCATCTTTGCTTCCAAGAAACACTCTGGTTGCACTTCTAGAACGGATCTGTTGATTCTTTTGACAGTCCATTACATATTCAGTATTCATCTCCAGTACCATGATTCAAAAGCATCAATTCTTTTTGTCTCCTTTATTCAGTGTCCAGCTTTCACAACCATATGATGCAATTGAAGATACCATGAAATGAGTCAGGCGCACCTTTGTCTTCAAAGTGACATCTTTACTTTTCAAACTTTAAAGAGCTCTTTTGCAACTGCTTTTCCCAATGCAATGCGTCTTGTGACTTCTTGACTGCTGCTTCCGTGGGTGTTGACCATACAAAGAAGTACAGTAAAATCTCAGACAGCCTCAATGTTTTCTCCATTTATCATAAAGTTGCTTACTGACCCAGTTGTAAGGATTTTTGTTGATACTGAGGTGCAATCCATACTGATGGCTATGTTCTTTGATCTTCATCAGTAAATGTTTCAAATCCTCTTCACTTTCACCAAAGTAGTATCATCTGCATAACAGAGGTTAATGAGTTCTCCTCCAAACCTGATGCTAGGTTTTTCTTCACAGAGTCCAGCTTTTCATATTATTTGCTCACATAGAGATTGAAGAAGTAGAGTGAAAGGATAGAGCCCTGACGCACACCATTCTTGACTTTAACCAGGCAGTGCTTCCTTGTTCCGTTTGAAAGAGTGCCTCTTGGCCCATGTACAGATTCCTCATGAGTAAAAATAAGTGCTCTGGTATTCCCATACTTCGCAATGTTATCCATAACTTGTTGTGACCTACAGAGTCAACAGCCTTTGCATAGTCAGTAAAACACAGACATCTTTCTGGTATTCTCTGCTTTCTGCCAATATCCATCTGACGTGAGCAGTGATGTCCCTGATTCCATACCCTCTTCTGAATCTGACTTGACTTTCTAGAAGGTCCCTGTCAACATACTGCTGCCATCACTTTTGAATGATTTTTAGCAACATTTTACTTGTGTGTTTTATTTCTAATACTCTAACCTGGTGGCCAACATTTAGATGGTTCCTTTTTACCTGTAGTAGTAAGGTACGAGAATACTTTCAAAGGCCAGTACAGAGATCCATAAATTTGTTTCTTGGGTCATAATTCAGAGACTATCATTCTTTTAAGTACTGATAAAAAAAATTCTCCCTAAATGCACTACCTTCTATTTGCTCACATTGAGGTTCATGTGCCACTTCTCTTCACACACAATTTTTAAGAGCTTTTTATAATTTATTCCCAAATATTACTACCTCTTAACTGTACATTTTTAAAATAGATATAATAAAGTCATTGTATTATGAATCTGGAAGAGACTACCATGACATCAATTTAATCCATCCCTCTCAGTTTTGTATCATAGCTTAGAGAAATTAAAACATTTATCCAAAGTGAAGTACCCTTAGATAACAGAATTTAAATTTTTCTTACTTTCAGTTCATGTTGTTATAATTAATTTGCATCTGAACTTTTTAGTATTTCTTTTAATGGACTAGAAGAAAACTGATATTTATTTAGTACATGATATATGCTGGTACTAAATGTTACATATGCTTTCTGCTATTCCAGTTCAACAGCTTACAGGCCACATATTTATGTTAACAGAAAGGCTAAACTTTCAGTAGTTATAGCTGTTATTTTATACAAGTTATGCCAGAAGTGATGGTTTCTCTAGTGTCTAAACAGCTGGTTTGCAAAAAGTAAAATGAGGATGAAATACAGAAAAGGTCCCTTGACCATCAAAGATCATTTTTACCCCCATAGTTGGGAAAATAAAAGATGATCATATCTAAAATAATCAATCAGATAATCTGATACTATTTCTGAGAAATGCCACGGGCATTCCAAGTTCAGTACAACTTTCCCCCTCACCAAATCTGTTCCACTTTGAACTCCTTTCCTGACTCTATTACTGTCATCATTACCTGTCCACAAAGGCACCGAAACTAAAAACTTCAGTGTCATCCCCAGTTCCTCTTTTTCTTCATTCCCCATGAGTAAAGTACAGTCTGGTTATTTTTATTTTCCAATTTTCTCCCATTTCAGATCCTGCTCTCCATCCCTACTTCCAATCTTGATTCAGACTCTCAAAGTCTCTCACCCAAATTACTACGGGAATTTTCTTATCTCTACTCCATTTATTCCATAATGTTTCATCTTCACATTGCCATCAAAGTAGTTTCTTTAAATCTCAAATTGTATCATGTCTCTCCCTATTTTCAGTATACAATAGCTCCATGATGTCTACAAGGTAGATTCAAACTCTTCCCATTATGAAGGCCTCTATCTATTTCTTCAGTCTCATCTTTCATTATACTGTCTCTGGTCTTTTTACCACCAACCCCATACTCCATCATTTAGTTACAATGGACAATTTACTTCCCTGTCCTGAATACACTGTTTCACTCCTCTGGATCTTTGCCTACTCTAAACTCCCTCTACTCAGAATTCCCTTCCTTCTGTAATACTTCTGGTAAACAAGGTCTATTTTCATTATTCCATTCAAGGCTCATCTCCCCATGAAGTCCTTGTTGAACTTCAATCTTCCCCATCCCCGTGGAAATGATCATTCTTTCCTTTTGAGACAGGGTCACACCGTGTAGCCCAGGCTGGCTTCAAACTTGTGATCCTCCTCCCTCAGTCTCCTGAGTGCTGAGATTGCAGATGTGTTCTATTACACCCAGCTAAAGGAGTAGTTTTTTTAAAGAAATATTAAGTACTCAATATAATGTAATGCTGACCTACGTATACTTACCTCCCATAACTTTCACACTTTTCTATTTAACATAATTTTTTATTAAAAATTTCAAAGTTAAGCCAGGCACTGTGACTCATGCCTGTAATCCCAGAGACTCAAGAGGCTAAAGCAGGAAGATCGCATGTTCGTGGCCAGAGGCAACTGGCATAACTTAGTGGTATCTTGTCTCAAAATAGGAAATTTGCCTAGCATGGGTGAGGCCTTAGGTTCAACTCTCTAAACTGAAAAAAAGAAAAACTTACTTGAGGAAATTTGGTCAGAAATGTGCACTAACATTTATTAATGTCTATCTAGATATATAATTTCATAAATTATACTAATTGTTTTACTTCATTAATTCAAATGGAATATCAAAATTATGGTTCTTAACTGTCTGACTGGATCTTAATAGCCATCGTGGCTTAGCTAGGATCTTCTCAAGTCCTGCTTATGCCACTTAGCCATGGCTTACTTTCCTAAGCTGGCTTTCATGTCTCTTAATTATCCTGCTGCCAGCAATAAAAACAACAATCTGTCTATGGCCTAGGTGGAAGACCCTGAGACCAAGAAAGGAAAAATGATTCCTGAATATGAGATAATTCTATACAGAAATCTACACAAAAAGAATAAAAAAGTCATGGAACTAGATTAAATCATATGTATTTTTCATCAAACCTGAATAACTGTTTTTGGCTTTTCTTTTTCTTTTAAAACCCAAGGAAAGCTATTCCCAAGTACCTCTGCCAATCTACTGAATTAGAACCAATGTCTGCTTCTGATTATTCTTTAAAAACAAATCTAAAAAAATAAAAGTTTCAAAGACAAGATACAAGATCACTAAATTTGCTCCTAATCAAAATTTAATTCTATAAAAGCTTTCAATAAAAATGTTTAAACTGAGATTCAACTCTAAAAATAATAAAATTTTAATTCCAGTACAGCCTCCAGTTAACTTCATAATCTACACACAAATTACAAACTATAATAATTGGTTCACTAAGTTTACAAATGCTTATGTGGAAGAAATGATGAAGAAGTAAGTTATAAGAAAATGTAAATCCATGTATCCAGGCACAGTGGTGCACACCTGCCATCACAGTAACTCTGGAGGCTGAGGAAGGAAGATTGCATGTTCAAGGCCAGAGGCAGCCAGGATATCTTAATGAGACTCTATCCCATTAAAATGTAAAAAATGGGTGAGGATGCAATTTAGTATTAGACCACTTATAAAGTATGAGTGATGCCCTGGGTTCCCTCCAATACCATTAAAAAAAAAAAAAGAAAGGAAAAGAAATATAAACCTAGAATTTTGTCCATCAATACACAATTGTGAGGATCCACATTACCCAGATTATAGCAAGAATAGTTGACATTTTCATTATATGCAAAAACAACTATGTTTGAAACCTGTGTTGTCTAATATAGCAAATACTAAATAGATGTGTATAAATTAAAAATTCAGTGACAGTAACCACATTTCAACTATTCAATAGCTGCATGGGACTACCCACTACTACACTGAACAACATAGTTAGAAAGCATTTTCATCACAGAAAGTTGGACAGTACTGCTGTACTACTCTAAACCATGCTAAAATGCAAAATTCTACATACTTTAAAAATGACAATAAGAGTTTAAATAATTTTGAGGTTGGCTATTTAATAGGAAAGAAAGGTACACTTTATAAATGAGATAAGTAATGATGACAGTTTAGATTGAGTAATTTTTGAGCTGGCTATTTAATAAGAAGTGAAGGTACATTTATAAATGACAAAAATGAAGATTTTAAGTATATAAAATTAACTTTATATGGTTAATTTGAAATTTTACCATATGGAATTTTAAAAGACTTTCAAGGTAATTTAGTTCTTCATCTCCATATTACCAATGATGGAAATGAATCAAGAGAATACCACAGAAAAATATAATCTTTTTATTTGAGATATTTAATATATCCAAATAAAGTCATTATTGAAAGCAACGAAGATGTGCTATAATTGGTAATAAATTGAAATAAGAGTCTAAGCTATTCTGTGTCATAGATTTTGCTTTTCCACTAGATATAGACTGTTTAATGTAGGGTTGCCTATTTCAAATGTTGCTTTTTAATTTACTAACTGTGAAACCTTAAATCACTTATACTCTTTGAGCCTCCATTTACTCATCATAAAATGGAGTAAAAACTGAACTACTTCATAAGGTTAAAAAGATTATGTAAAATTATGCATGTAAAACACTTGAACCTAGCTTCTTAAAGAAAGTTATATTTTTGTAGAACCTAAGATAGTGATGGGGCTGGGGTTTAGCTCAGCTGGTAGAGTACTGCTCTGTGCTAAGATTCTGGGTTTAATCCCCAGCACCGCAAAAATGGGAGGACACAGTGATCCACTCCCAAAGCAACCCCGAAACAACCACTGAAAACCCTATGAATAGCAGAGAAACACTGACATGGTGCTGGGCATGGCACAGTGTCAGGAGTGTTTCATCCTGTTGTACATAGTGTTGCTATGAGTTGCACCCTACTTGGCAGTACCTAACAACACAACAATCTCTTGGTGACTTTCTATGATCCATTTCTGTTGACCTTCAAGTTCTTAAGACAGAAAGATTCTCTGTAAAACAAAGACTACTATGTAACTACTAGGCTACAAGTTAGCTTTCCCACTTGCAGTCATGATAGAATCTACATTCAAATCTCTACCAACACTTTTCACCCACAGGCCTCAAAAACTTTGCAATACCATAACTGTGCAATGCAAAGCCCAATACGCAGCCTGCAGATATATTATTATTATTATTATTATTATTATTATTATTATTATTATTACAGTATTGGGGAGTTGAACCTAGGGCTTCATAGATGCTTCACAAGCTACTCTACCACTGAGCTACATCCTCAGACTGTTTTTTGTTTTTTTGTTTTTTTTTTTTGAGACAAGATCTAAGTTATACAGGCTGCCTCTGGCCTCAAACTTGTGTGCCTCCTGCCTCTCCCAAGTCACTGGGATTACAGGCCTGTGCCACCATGTCCAGCCAGATGTAATATTTTTAAAGACAAAATAAATAAAAACCCCTCCTAGACTGGGTGCCATGGTGCACATTTGTAATCCCAGAGATTTGGGAGGCAGAGGCAGAAGCAACTGCGTGTTGAAGGCTAGAGGCAGCCCACACAACTTAGACACCCTATCTCAAAATTAAAAAAATACAATAGGATATGAGGGTGCAGCTCAGTGGTAGAGTGCTTACCAAGCATGTGCGAGGACCTGGGTTCAACTTCCTCTACTGGGGTGACACAAGGTGACACCCTCCCAAAATAACATTTTCTCTGTGTGTGTTGGTGACTGTGGGTAAGTAAAGGGTAGGCATTTACTCAAATAAGACAATCTCGAATGATCAGAGTTTAAAACATCCCAGGGAATTGTAACTTCACTTATATGTCTACAAGTTTATGCTTCTGTACACTGTTGTTGCTGTACATTAGCTGAGGTTTAAATAATTACACTCAAATTTTGAAAGGCATTTATTTTCCAGAGTAATTTTAAACAAAACACATTTAAAAAAAAAAAAAACAGGTGTGTAATGGCTGTTCTTTCATGAAGTTTTGTGACACATTTGTCACATTTGTGACAATACAATTTTCTAGTTCAGTACAAAAGGACAGCAGGTACCCAAACTGATGCTATCTCCAGAAACCATGGAGATCATAATAGTCTTTCTCACTTTCAGGTCTTACCCCAGAAAACGTTTATTCTGAGTTAGAGGGACAAGTTTGAATGAGTACAACACAGGTATCAGACAGAGAAAGCCAACCAAAACCCTTCTCATTTATCTTTATGCCCAACTTTATTCTTCTAGAGTATTTTTAGAACTATGATCTAGAATCTCCTGCTTGTGTGAGGCTTAGCTCTAACCAAACTTCAAATCTTAACTTCATATTCTTTAATCAGCTCTTTGAATTAAACATTTTCCTACTGATAATTTTCAGAGTTCTAACTTCACTTTCATAATGCTAGCATTGCCTGCAGGTGTACCACTGTGGTGTCCAATCTCAGCAGATCTTGGAAGCTAAGTAGGGTTGAACCTGATTAGTACTTGGACAGGAGACGACCTGGGAATACCAGGTGCTGTAGGCTTAGGAGAAGGACCTGGCAGCCCACTTCCCTCAAAAAACCAATCAGTCATTGAAAATCCTATGAATAGCCGAGAAGCACAACAATAGTGTTTTGTTTGTTGTACACAGGGTTGCTATGAGTCAGATACCAACTTGATGGCTCCTAACAACATTAGCATACATTTTGCTTTTCAATTAACTGTTACACGTTTATATTCTGTCACACATATAGCTTAAGATTTTACTTACAGAGTCTCAACTGAAACCAAAACACTTGGTATTATTTAGTGATGGAGAATCAAGTCAAGGCATTAGATCTATTCCTTAGTCTGTTGTTAATAATACGATCTCAACTCCAGCTTCTTCAGAGGTCAAGCGCTTTGCCTTTGAAATGGAATGACAGCACAGATTGATCTCTAAGATCTCTTATATTTCTAAAAGTTTATTCTATGCATCAACTGAAGTTTAAATAACTACAGTCATATTTTGGAAATAACAAAATGTGAGCAATTTAGAATAGGCATGTAATGAGTTGTTCTGTCATTAACTATTAAAACGTAATATAATTTCTTTGTTCACAACAGTAGAACAGCAATGCATGTCTTATAGCATTGCTCCAAATGAAACTATAAACATTGACCAACACATATTTTAAATAATTTTTTCTATGAGACACTATTTGCTACCTTCTTTTGTCACTTCACAACGTTTTCTCAAATTATAATAATCACCTCCAGTTTCCATATATAAACATACTAAAAAGCTAATATACTTAAGAACTAGGCTGTCACTAACACTTAAAACTTTGGAAAGAATTTACTCACAGAAATAATTTAACTATGTTTATATAAACGTTTAAAGTTTTCATTCTGTTTTCTGTAAATATTTCAAGACTGTCACAGCTATGCATTTCAAATTAACATTGTTATGGGGGAAACTGGTTTGGTAACAAATATATAGATCACAGAGTAGTGTACTGTCATCATTAAAAATATAAATACTGCACAGGATATTACTTGCTAATGAAAATCATTGATATGATTCAATTACCAAGCACAATTTTGTAAAACAATTAGCATAAGTTGTATCTTTAGGTTAATAGAACTTAATGGGAAAATGACAATTTGTCAGGTACAAGTCGTTCTTCATACTTTCTGAATTCTTATACTTTTGTGTCGTTGGCTACTACATTTGTGCAATTAAAAAAACTAACATTCTACTTCTACACTATTTTTTTAAGCTCTCCGTATTACACCCTAAAGCATGCTCATTAATAGTTTGTATGATAGTTCCTCAAACTTTCTGGGAACTCCTGAAAGTTAACACCAAAACTTAATTGATGAAACAAACCATATAATCTGATCTAATTATTTACATTACACAAAACGAATAACTAAATCCATCGAAATCGATTCTACTTTATTTATACAGAAATAAAGCTATTTTCTTCAAGCTACATTATAAAGTTAGCCTAATTCTTCTGTTACAAATATAGAAGATATTATTTACATGAACTTGAATGAATTATCAGGCTTACATCAAGTGATCAGATGTCATTTACTCCTGGTGATATAACAAACAGCAAATACAGTTATTTAGTTATTCTGAATTATCAAATCTAATATGAACCTTACACAAAGGTAAAGCATTTTTCATTCAGAAACAGTTCTGGTATAAATGTATGAGCGCGTGCATTTTTTTATATCAAACCGAACAACTACACTAAAATTGAATTTTCATGACTTTTTTTGCCATTTGATGTGAAGTGTTTCAGCTGTCAACAGAAATCAACCTTGTTCAGAAGCACTTCAACTCTTAAAGATTTTTTAAGTTTTACAAGCATTGTAGCAGATTTGTGGACGTCTAGAGAAAAGGCAAAGCTGCTTCGCTTTTTTTTTTTTTTTTTTTTTTTTCCTCTAATGGATAAAGTTGCCGTTTGGGTTTATGTTTTCCATTCCTCATCTGAAGAGATGAAAGATCGCTAAAACTCAAGATTAACCTCACCTGCGGAGAACCACACTGGAAGCCCCTCACCTTGTAATCCGATTGGGTAAGACCCAAGTGATGGAGGGAAAAGAGCCAAGTCTACTCACAGCACTACCTGTGGCTCCCAAATAGGGGGTCGGGTGTTGGGGGAAGGGGAACGAGGGGTGCTATTTCACAAGGGATTTCTTTCCCCGGACCATATTTGGGGAAGAGTTCCACACGGAGTCCAGTCCTCCTCGCGCTGGTGAAAGGGGAAGCCCCGGGACCTCTCTGCCCCTCGCTCTCGCCATCCGGCCCTCGGCGCTCTGCCCTCACCCAGAGCTGAGGGAGGGGCGGCAGAGGAAGGCAGCTGGTCCCCGGGGGCCCTGGCACTGCGCCCAGCGGCGGCTGCTAGGCCTGGACCGTGCCCGCGGCCTCGGAGCTCCGACCCGGAGGGCTGCGCGCCGTGCCCCGACCGGCCCGCCCAGCGGGAACCCCGCCCCAGCCCTAGACTCACCGCTCTCCACCTCGCTGCCTTTCTTGGCGGTCGCCGCGTTCCCCATGACGGGGGCGATGGCAAGAAGGGGTCAGGGAGGGGAAGGGGGGAGGGGGCTGGGCCGTCCGCGCCGCTCCACAGTCCGAGGCCACCCCGCGTCGGCACCAGTCCGAACGCTGAGTGAGCCCGACACTGGGGACCCGAGTCCGGGCGAGTGGACCGGCCGGGCCTGAGGAAAGGGCTTCAGCGAACTCTGGGGCAGCGGCCGTAGTAGCGATGGCTGTGGCGGCGGCGGCGGCGGCAAGCCGACACTCCCCCTTCCCCCGGCCCGCCCTCCCCGCGCGCCCCCGGCAGCCGCACTGCTCGCGCTCGGCTCGGCCCCGTAGGTCTCTGCGGGCGGGAGCGCGCGCCGGAAGTGACGTCGCCTGGGACCCCGGCCGGCTGGGCAGTGAGGGTCGGAGGTGGGGGCGGTAGATGGTCCAGCGGCGGGTGCTTGGCTGGGTCTTAAGGCCACCCCCTACGTTGTGGGAGGCGGCATGGAAACCGTTAGTTGGAAGAACTTACCATGCTCTTTCATCCTGGCGTTCCCGAAGCTGGGCGGCGGGTGGACGTGCAGGGGCTCGGCTCGCTTTCCTGGTGCCTCCATCGCGGCGGTTCCCCTCTTGAAGGCTGCCTTCTACACACAGCCCCAGTTAGAGCAAGAACTCACATTGGATTACAGAAAACTTTGGGTCTCACTCTGGATTTTGCTGGCCCCGCGATCAGCACTATCTCCAGGAGACGGCTGGTCTCTAATCACTGTTGGAGTTGTATCTTCGCTTTTCCGTGCAGATCATAGTACTCACTGTACCCACCACGTTGTTATGGTTCTTTAACTTCAGTCACCAGCCCTTATACGTATATTTCTACTCGCCAAGGTCTTACCTGATAGCTCTCAACAGGTTCTATCAAATGTCCCTGGAAGAGATAAAGGAAATTATTACTATTTTTGCAGAACTTTTGTTGGTGTGCTCATCGCACTTACCAACTTTCTGTGTAGATTTCACAATAAATACATCCTCAGTTGAGTGTTGCCTTTTATTATTCTACATCTTAGAGCACTTGAGTTTGCTGAGTTTATTAGGTAATTTATGTAGCCTAGTATCTTTTGTTCTATATTCTGTTGAACTTTGCTCTGTAATTTGCTCTTTGCATTTATTCCAGATTTAGAATAGAAAGATTAACTTCCCGAGGGACAGAGGCCATATAAACTTATTTTGTGTCCTTAGAGCACCCAGAACAGTGGTGTTTAATGGTTACCTGTTGACTTGAAAGTAGGCTGAGGAAATTTCTCAAAAGTTTGAAATCTTATTACTAACAAAAACAACAATGGCTGTGGAAGTTTCTCAGCAAATTCTTTTGCTATTCTTTTTTTTTCTTTTTTGCTATTTCTTGTTGCCAAGACTATTAAAATACTAAAATGTTTATATCATGTATACTATATTCCAAGTGTTATATGAACAGTAACTCATTTGAGCTTCCGAAGAAACCTATGAGATATGTAGTATTACTATCGTAGTTTTACTCATGAGCACACTGAAACACAGAGAAGTAACTTGCCCATGATTGCCCAGCAGTTACTGATGGAAACATGATTTGAACTGACAGAGTTAAAGACGTGCTATCTCACAATGTGCTAAATTAGTGTATTGATTATTTCAAATTGAAATTACTTGAGGAACCAGAACGTCACAAGGGACCATTTGTCCTGTCTTTCATTACATATGATAAGCCATATTCTTTTGGCAGGATGTCTTTCACATATCAAGATGGAAAACAGCTTTGATCACAGGACACTGGTAAATGGGGCTGCGGTGAATCTGAATAAACAAACTCTGACTTAACCCTTATCTTCTACTAGTTTCTTCAACTGCTTCCTCCTCCACGTGTATGTTAGTGACATCCCTAGAATTTTTTGCCCTAGTCCAGATATCCATTTGTTCTGTCATTCCTTTGAAAATTTGTCTGCAAAGTATAAAAGAATCATGCTTTGGTTATTCCTTCATTTTTCACTTTTTTGTGAATATCCTCATGGACATGTAAGATTAACAAAACATTCATCCTTTTCTGTTGTTAATCAGCTCTTATATTTAGTTGGGTTCCTAGACCCAGTCAAAGAGCAAATATAAGAACTAAGTTGAGACAAAAGGGATCTCTCCCCTATGGAAGTTCAGCAGATAGGCTCCAAAGTGTGGCCTTTTGTCCGTATGGTTGATCAAACACCTTTCAATGTTGTGGTAAATCACATTCATGCCATCTGAAATCCCTTTGATTTGAAAACATACATGCACAATTAATCTAGTTCTTGAGGATATTCAACATTGTTTTCTGGGTTTCTATTAAATCAAAATAAAAATAATGCAAAAGCAAGTAAGATGATATAAGGTTTTGTGTCAGCAAGTGATATCACTTCTTTCCAATCACATTTTGCTTTGTGGATGTGGTATTTTGCCCTATATACATGTAAAAGTTCAATTAATATACTTATACATTGTTGTTGTTAGGTGCCATCGAGTCCAGTCCGACTCATAGCGACCCTTATGAGGTTTTCAATGGCTGACTGTTTCGGGATTGCCTTGGGAGTGGGTTGCCACGTCCTTCTCCCATTTTGCGGTGCTGGGAATTGAACTCAGGACCTCAGAGACTGCAGAGCAGCACTCTACCATCTGAGCTAAATCCCAGCCTATACATACATACACACACACATATATATATATATATATAACAAACTTTTATATACTCCTCTAAAAAGAATCTTTCTAGAATCCTAGAATACTCATATTGCCCTCATTGGAGTTAGTTTAAAAATATATCTTTCTGCCCGGCGCAGTGGCGCATGCCTGTAACCCCAGCAGCTTGGGAGGCAGAGGCAGGAGGATCACAAGTTCAAGACCAGAGGCAGTCTGAGTAACTTACCGAGACCCTGTCTCAAAAAGTTAAAAAAACAAAATGGGCTGGGAGTGCAGCTCAGTGGTCCACCACTTGCAAAGCATGCAATCGCAAGGCCCTGGGTTCAGCCCCCAGAACCACACACACACACACACACACACACACAAATATATATATATATATATATATATATATATATATATATATCCTTTTCTAAATACCAGCTTTAATGATAAATGATTATGGTATGCATAATTTGTCACTTTACTTAAAATGATTATAAATTCCAAGTCTCTAATAGGAGGGTCAGCTACAGCTATACCACCATGGCATCAGATCTTGGAAGCTAAGCAGAATCAGACCTGGTTATTACTTGAATGGGGAGACTGCCTAGGAATACCCAGTGCTGCAGACTTGGGAGAAGGACCTGGCAACCTACTTTGGAAGCAATCAGCTATTAAAAACCCTATGAATAGCAGAGAAGCACTAACAATAGTGCCGGGTGTGAAACAGTGTCAGATAGTGTTTCATTCTGTTGTACATAGAGTCACTATTAATTGGACTCCACTGGCACCTGCCAACAATAATAAGAGGGTATCTATCTGTTTACTGTTGTTAGGTGCTGTTGATTTAATGTATATATGTGTGTGTTTCATAAATCATTATTTTGCAAAGGAGCCAATTGACATCATTTAAGAAGTTGGATAGGCCATAACTATGAAGTGTGAACAAAAAATATGGTGAATGCTTAAAGAAAAAATTTACTACCATAGAAGACACATTGCCATTATCTCCTCAAAATACTCCATCTGGCTTCAGATACAATTATTCCATCATTCTTGTCACTTTCTGAGGCAGTTCTGGAAGTCCTCTTTTATGAGTAAAAAAATTTTTTTTTGCATTTTTATTGGACATTTTTAATGTACACCTTAATGTGATTCATTCTGACATGCTTTTCATTGTGGCATTTACATATATACATTTTGATGTACATTATTCATATAGGTTCCCACTTACCCTCTTGTGTGCTTCCCCCCCACACCCTCCCCATCTAAGTCTTCTCTATCATTTACTTGATAATATTTTTCTATATGTACTTGAGTCCCAGTTCTGTTTAAGATAGAAATTTTTCCTGTAGCGAACTTTGTTATTATCTTGTCAGAACAATTGCATGCATTTTCTAGACCATTTATATTGACACCATTCTTAGCTTTTTTTTTTTTTCTGTTTTATTTTGATCCGACCTTTGAATAGGATGTTTCCTCCTTATAATTTTGATTCAACTCCCACATATGAGTGAGGACATGTGGTGTTTCTCTTTCTGAGCTTAGGTTCGTTCACTTAAAATAATTTTCTCTAATTCCATCCATTTTGTGGCAAAGGACCTTATTTCATTTTTCTTGATTGCTGAGTAGTATTCCATCGTGTATATGTACCATACTTTTTTTTATCCATTCTTCTGTTGAAGGGCACTTTGGTTGATTCCATAACCTTGCTATTGTGAAAAGTGCAGCATTGAACATGGAGATGCAGGTGTCTCAGTGATATGATGACCCATCTTCCTTTGGGTAAATTCCCAGTAGTGTTATAGCTGGGTCATATGGTAGATCTATTTTCATTTTTTAAGATATCTCCATATTGATTTCCACAGTGGTTGCACCAATTTACAGCTCCACCAACAATGTAAGAGTGTTCCCTTTCCCCCCGCAACCTCACTAGCATTTGTTGTTGTTTGTTTTATTGATCTTGGCCATTCTTACTGGTGTAAGGTAAAATCTCAGCATTGTTTTGATTTGCATTTCCCTAATGGCTAGGGATGTTGAGCACTTTTTCATGTGTTTCATGGCTTTATGGACCTCTTCATTTGAGAACTGTCTACTCAGTTCCTTTGCCCATTTGTGTATTGGGTTGTTTGGTTTTTGGGGTTTTTTTTCTTGAGTTCTTTATAAATTCTAGTAATTAGACCTTTGTCTGATGTATAAAATGTGAAGATTTTTTCCCATTCTATGGGGGTTTCCTTGACTCTGTTAATTGTTTCTTTTGCTGTGCAGAAGCTTTTTAATTTCATGTGATCCCATTTATCTATTCTTGTTGCAATTTCTTGAGCAATTGGAGTCCTATTAAGGAAATACTTTCCTATGCCTATATGATGGAATGTATTGCCTATCTTGCCTTCTATAAGTTTTAAAGTTTCTGGTTTTATGTTGAGATCTTTTATCCATT
>VMDO01003128.1:0-23643 GCA_007922755.1 Pedetes capensis
TTGTGATACTTGAGCTCGCTCTTCAGTATCTTGACTGTGGCTCTCTATGTAAGAACCTACACAGGTGATAAAAATCATATAGAAATAATACATAAGTACAAGTAAAACTGAGGAAACCTAAATAAGCCCCCCTCATCTCACTGGATAAATGTCAGTATCTTGACTATGATATCATACTATTGTTTTGCAAATTGTTACAATTTGGGAAAACTGGGTAAAGTACACAAGGGACCTCCCTCTGTATTGCTTCCTACAATTTTGTGTGAATCTACAATTATCTCAAGAAAAATTCCAATTCATAAAAGTGACTAATTGAAAAATAAAACAAGTTTTTAGCATTCATTATTAGTGGGATTCTAATTAACTTTATTTGGGAGAAGGACCTGGCAACCCACTCCCAAAAAACAAACAACCATTGAAAACCCTATGAATAGCAGACAGGCACTGACAATAGTGTTTTTTCTGTGGTATGCAGGGTCGCCATGAGTTGGATACTGACTTGAGGGCATCTAACAACAACAACTAACAATTAACTTTATAGTTTTTATTTTATGTCTTCTAATGTATATCATTCTTCCTTTCGACAGAATTTTAATTATTTAAATTTTTAGATTCTGATTGAAATAATATTGCTCTGTATTGAAACATCAAATGGCATTAAAATGCTAATAGTGAAGACAAGACTCCCTGCCCAGCCTACCTTCATCCCCCATGAGTGCTGCTTCACACCAGCAACTGCTGTTGACATTTTACACTCACCCAGTTGCTACCCTTTATTCCTACAAAGCATGCATATGTTCTTATTTCTTTTTTATTTTTATTAAAAGTATAACATCCTGAGATTCTCATGCATAAATCTTAAGCACCCAGCTTGGTCAATTTTTGTAAGTGGATACACCTGAGTAACCCCACCCATAATCCAGATATAGAACATCACATCACTCCAGGACTCTCAGCACAGGATTTTTCAACTTCAGTGGGTTTTTGTTTTGTTTTGTTTTGATCTTGGAAAAATAAAAACCATTCAGTTTGCAAGAGTTTAACAATAACTATGATAAAGGCATTTTTAAAAAATACTCTTATTGATTCTAATATACAAACAGAATTAATTGAACAAAATTGTGGTTTTTGTCAAGAGAATGGCCTGGGGAACTCTTCGATCAAATGTTATGTCTCACTTGAGCCTGAGGAATTTAAATGTATAGAGGTGACTAAGTGGTGACAAACAGATGTCAATGCTGTTGAAAGAATTTTATTATTTATTTACATTTCCCAGAATAAGGAGGCATACCTCGCCATGTGGGGTCACAGCGAAAGCATCAGGTTTTGGATGGGAGACAGAAGAAAGAGGGGAAATGTGTAAGCCAGGTCCTTTTCTGGGATTTTGCAGGAAGGGCAAGGCGAAGTGGAGTAAACAGTTTGGGTTTGGCAAATTTAAATAAGTCTAGTGGGTTTTGGACACTAAGAAAAGTCTCTAGTTGCCTACTTCATAGCCCCAGGGCGATTGAGGGCAGAGAAAATATTGGCTTGGCATGTTAGAGATGCATAATATGGTTTTAGGCTTCTGTGTGAGAACTGTGCTCCCAAAAAAGTAGTTTGCTGTCTTGAGGAATTCCAAGCTATTGGGAGAAGCAGACTCCTCCTGAGTGTATAATCATGTCAATGCTATTATAAATAATAACAACAACAAAAGCTGGCAAGGATATGGAGGAAAAGAGATTATCATACTCTATTAATGGGAATGTAAATTAGCACAGTATGGAGATTCCTCAAAAAACTAAAATTTGATCTAAACTATGATTCCGGCAATTCCACTTCTGGATATATATTCAAAGGAAATTACATCAGTACACTGAAGAGGTATCTGCACATCCACATTTGTTGCAGCACTATTCACAGTACATAAGATATGGAATCAACCTAGGTGCCCATCAACAGATGGGTGGATAAAGGAAATGTGTCATGTGTACTCAATGGGATTTTACTCAGCTGTAAAGAGTGAAATTCTGTCTTTTGCAACAAAATGGATGGCACTGGAGGACATCATGTTAAGTGAAATACAGCAGACACAGAAAGAGAAGTACCACATATTCTCTCTCGTGTGGAAGTTAACAACAAAAAGTGGACTTGAATGTAAAATAGTGATTGCTGAAAGTTGCCGAGAGGGGAGAAAAGAGGCTTGACTTAATCAGTGTGTGTTATATCTATGTATTGAAATATCTCACTGAACCTCATTAATATGTAAAAAACTCATGGATCCAATCACACCTGCATTTGGTGGAAAATGCAGACTGCAGAAACCATCCCAAGTTTTGTGCTTGGGAAGCCCAGCCTGGTAGGTTCTGAGAGATGTATGGGAAACGAAGACTAGGAAGGGACAGTTGTAAACTCAGGTTGCCAAGGGGTTCCAGAAAGGAATGTTGGCCTGGGCCAAGGCATTGTGCTGTTGTCAGAGACTAAGACTGAGAACAAGGCTGGCCTGGCATGTGGGCTAAGAAGCAATCCAGGCTGCCATGCAAGGTTGCCAATCTGTGGTGGAGAGGGCAAGTGAAGCTTGACAGCAGCTCACATTCAGTTCACCAAGCCTCCTGCCAGGGTGCAACAGCATTGCAGCCCCCAGGAGGAGGAATCTTGCTCTAATTTTCTTCTACAATTCTTATTTTTTAATTGAGATAGAATTCACATACCACAAAACACATCTTTTGTAAACAAACCAGTTGTTGTTAGATGCCGTTGAATCGGGTCTGACTCATAGCAACCCTATGTCCAGCAGAATGAAACACTCCCCAATTCTGTGCCAGATATATGATATTTGTGTTTAAGCTCACTGTTGCAGACACTGTGGCAGTCCATCTAGTTGAGTGTTTTCCTTTTTTCATGGACCTGCCACTCTCCTAAACATGATGACCTTCTCCAGTAATTGGTCCCTCCTGACTACATGTCCAAAATACATAAACTCAATCTAGCATCCTGGCTTCCAAGGAGCACTATGGTTGCTCCAGTACCATAATTCAAATGCATCAATTCCTCTCCTGTCTCCCTTGTTCAATGTTCAGCTTTCACAAGCATGTGATGCACCTGAAAATACCATGGCATGAATCAGGCGCTCGTTCTTCTTCACTGTGACGTCATCACCTTTCAATACTTTAAAGAGATCTTTTGCCACAGCTTTCCCCAATGCAATGCATCTTTTGATTTCTTCACTGCTGCTTACCCAGGTGTTGATTGTAGAATCAAGTAAAGCAAAATCTTGGACAACCTCAATCTTTTCTCCATTTATTGTGAAGTTGCATACTGACCCAGTTGTAGGATTTTTGTTTTGTTGATGTTGATTGTCAATCCATACTGAAGGCTATGTTCTTTGATCTTCATCAGTAAATGATTCAAATCTGCTTCACTTTCATCAAGCAGAGTTGTGTCATCTGCATAACACAGGTGGTTAATGAGGCTTCCTCCATGCCACATTCTTCTTCATAAAGTCTAGCTTCTTGGATTATTTGCTCAGCATAAAAATTGAAGAGGTATGGTGAAAGGATACAGCCCTGACACACACCTTTCTCAACCTTAAACCAAGCAGCATTTCCTTGTTCTGTTCAAACAACTGCCTCCTGGTCCATGTACAGATTCCTCATGAGTACAAATAGGTGCTCTGGTATTTCCATTCTTTGCAATGTTATCCATACTTTGTTATAATCCACAAAGTTGAATTCTTTTGCATAGTTGATAAAACACAGATAGACATCTTTTGGTATTCTCTGCTTTTGGCTAATATCCATCTGACATCGGCAATGATGTCCATGGTTCCCTGCCCTCTTCTGAATCTGGCTTGATTTTCCACCAGTTCCCTGTCTGTGTACTGCTGTATTTGCTTTTGAATGATCTTTAGCAAAATTTTACTTGCATGTGATATTAATGATATCATTTGATAGTTTCTACATTCAGTTGGAGCCCCTTTCTTGGGCATAGGCACAAATATAGATCTCTTCTAGTCAGTTGGGCAGGTAGCTGTTTTCCAAATCTCTTAGCATAAACATGTTAGCACCTCCAGTGCTGCATCTGTTTGTTGAAACATCTCTGTTGGTATTCCATCAGTTCCTGTAGCCTTGTGTTTCATCAGTTCCTTCAAGGCAGCTTCTATTTCATCATTCAATACCATTGCTTCCTTATCATATGCAACATCTTGAAATGGTTGGTCATCCACCAATTATTTTTTGTATAATGACTGTGATTCCTTCCGTCTTCTTTTGATGTTTCCTGCGTCATTTAATATTTTCCTTGGAGAATATTTCGCTGTTGTTACTCGAGGCTTGAATTTTTTCTTCAATTCCTTAAGCTTGAGGAAAATAGAGCGTGTTCTTCCCTTTTGTCTTATTTTCTGTCTCCAGCTCTTTGCACATGTCATTAAAATATTTGATTTTGTGTTCTTGAACTGCCCTTTGAAATCTTCTCTTTAGTTCCTTAAATTCATCACGTCTTCCTTTTCCTTTAGCTGTTTGACATTCAAGGGCAAGTTTTAGAGTCTCTTTTGACATGTAATTTGGTCTTTTTTTTTACTGTCTTTTTAATAACCTTTTGCTTTCCTCATAAATGATATCTTTGATATCATGCCACAACTCATCTGGTCTTCCATCACTCATGTCTAATGCATTCAGCATGTTCTTGAGGTGGTCTCTGAACTCAGGTGGGGTATACTCAACATCAGACATTGGCTCTTATAGACTTGTTCTGATTTTCTTCAGTTTCAATTTAAACCTGCATATGAACAGTTGATGGTCTGATCCACAGTCAGCATTTGGTCTTGTTCTGACATTTGATATTGAGCCTTTCCATCATTTCTTTCCACAAATGTAGTTAATTTTGTTCCTGTGTGTTCCATCTAGTGAATTCCATGTGTATAGTCACCATTTAGGGCTGGGATTTAGCTCAGTTGGTAGAACACCACTCTGAAGTCGCTGAGGTCTGGAATTTGATTCCCCACACTGCAAAAATGGGAGAAAGACATGGCAATCCACTCCCGAGGCAATCTCAAAAAAATCAGCCATTGAAAACCCTATGAGGGTCGCTATGAGTCAGACATGACTTGATGGCACCTAACAACAACAACAGTTGCCATTTATGTTGGTGAAAAAAATTGTATTTGCAATGAAAAGATCATTGGTTTGACAAAATGCTATCATGCAATCTCCAGCATCATTTCTGTCACCAAGGTCATATTTTCCAACTACTGAGCCGCCCTCTTTGTTTCCATCTTTTGCATTCCTGTCACCAGTAATTATTAGGACATCCTGATTGCATTGTTTGATCTGTTTCAGATTGCAGAAGCTGTTAGAAATCTTCCCTCTCTTTATATGTGGACTTAGTAGTGGGTGCATAAATTTGATTAATAGTTGTGCAATCACCTAATTTTAAAACACTTTCATTGTCCTGAAAAGAAACCATGCAGTCCCTCCTCATTTCCCACTCCTGCCAGCCACTATTCCACCTTTTATCTCAATAAACCATCTCTATAAACCTGCCTCATCTGGAAGTTTCCTATAAATGGAATCACACATTAATCAACCTGTATGACTAGCATTTTTCTCCTAGCATATTTTCAAGGTTCATCCACATTGTAGCATGTAACAGCACTTCGTTCCTTTTTATAGCTGAAAAACATTGCATTGTATGGATATTCTATATTTTGTTTGTCCATTCATTGATTGATATTGTTTCCACTTTTTGACTGTTGTGAATAATGCTGCTGTGAGTATTTATACACAAGTCTTTGTGTGGGTATGTTTTCAGTGTCCTTGGGTATAAATCTACAAGTGAAAATGCTGAGTCATATTGTAACTCTAAATTTTTTGAAGAATTGCCAAACTGTTTTCTAAAGTGGCTGTACCAATTTACATTCCTACCAGTAATGCATAAATGTTCCATTTGTTTCACGTCCTTGCCAACATTTGTTACTTTCCATCCTTTTGATCATATACATTGAAATGAATGTGAAGTGCTATCTCATGGTAGTTTGATCTGCATTTATGATAGCATCTTTTTAGGTGATTACTCATTTGTGTATCTTTCTTGGAGATGTGTCCCTTCAGTCCCATTGTCTATTTTTTAATTGGTTTGTCTTAATTGATAGTTGGTGAGAGTTATTTCCCCCACGTGTCTGTCAACTTGTCATGCTGTGTGGGTTTGTGTGTTGCTCTGATGCTGAAAGCTATGCCACTGGTATTTCAGATACCCGCAGGGCCACTCATGGTGGACAGGTTTCAGCTTAGCTTCTGGGCTAAGACAGACTAGCAAGAAGGACCCTGCAGCCCACATCTGAAACAATCAGCCATTGAAAACCCTATAAATAGCAGAGAAGCACTGCCAAATATAGGTCTGGAAAAATGTGTCTACCAGGTTAGAAGGCATTGAAAAGATGACTGGGGAAGAATTTCCTCCTCATAGTAGTCGACCTTAATGATGGGAATGAAGTAAAGCCTCTGGGCCCTCCAGTTGCTGATGTGGCATGACTCAAAATGGGAAGAAACACAATGTCTGCAATAATGGGTTCAAACATTAAAAAAAAAATAAATTATGTGCATGGCACAATGTTGAGTAGTGTTTCATTCTGTTGTACATGGGGTCACGTTGAGTCAGACACAACTCAAAGGCACCTAACAACAAAATTATTTGCATATTCTTGATATATGTCCTTTATCATGTATATATGGCTCATAAAATATTTTCTCCTATTTTATGGATTGTCTTTCTACTTTCTTAATAAAGTCTTTCGATGCACAAAAGTTTTTAATTTTGATCAAGTTCAATTAATTTTTTTGATCTTTTTTTTTTTCCCCCAATGCTGGGGAACTGAACCCAGGGCCTTCCTCATGCCAGTCCAGCACTCTACCACTGGGCTACATCCCTAGTCCCTTTTGTAATTTTTTTAAATTTTGAGACAGAGTCTTCCTAAGTTGTGCAGGCTGCTTCTAGCCTCAAACTCAAAATCGTCCTGCCTCTGCTTCCCAAGTAGCTGAGTTTAGAGGCACCTGGCCAATTTATCTGTCTTTTTCTTTTGTTCCTTATACTTTTGATGCTATATCTAAGAAATCTTTACCTAATCCAATGTCATGAAGACTTATGCCTATGCTTTCTTTTAAGAGTTCTAGTTTATCTCAAGGGGCTGGGATTTAGCTCAGTTGGTAGAGTGCTGCGCTGCAGTCTCTGAGCTCCTGAGTTCAATTCCCAGCACTGCAAAAATGGGAGAAGGACCTGGCAATCCACTCCCAAGGCAATCCTGAAACAGCCATTGAAAACCCTATGAGGGTCACTGTGAGTCGGATACCGACTTGACAGCACCTAACAACAACAACAAGTTTATCTCATGCATTCAGTTTTTGATCTATTTTGAGTTGATGTTTGTGTATGGTATAATATGTATGGTATATGTTCGTTCACATATCCAGTTATTCCATTAACACCATTGCTAAAAATACTATTTTTCCCCATTGAATGCTCCTGGTACACTTGTCAAAAAATCAGCTGATCGTATATGTAAAGGGTTTAGTTCTGAACTTTTAATTCTATCCAGTTGACGTATGTCTAGCCTCCACCAGCACCACACTGTCCTTCTTAATCTTTCATTGTATTTTTTCAGTAAATTTTGAAACCAGGAAGTGGAAGGCCTACAACTTTGTTCTTTTTTGAGATCATTTTGTCTATTCTGGATCTCTTGTATCAGTGTATTAATTTTAGGATCAAGTTATTAACTTCTGAAAAGAAAGAAAACAAAAAAGTAGGTGAAATTTTGGCAGGCTTTGTGTTAAATGTATAGATTAATTTGGAGGAGTATTGCCATCTTAACAATATTAAGTCTTGCGTTCTAGCAACAAAAAGTTGTTCCCATTTTATTTGATCTTTTAATTTCATTGTGTTCAAAGTATAAGCTTTGCACATCTTTTATTAAATTTATTCCTAAGGGTTTTATTCTTTTTTATGCTGTTGTGAGTGGAATTGTTCTCTTAATTTCATTTTTGGATTATTCATTGCTAGTACATAGACACTCAATTGATTTTTGTATATTGATCTTATATACTGAAAACTGCAGGACTTCTAAATTTATTGTGTGTGAATTTCTTAGAATTTTCTAAATACAAGATCATTTTGTCAGCAGATACAGTTTTGCTTCTTCATTTCCAATGCTAATGGCTTTTATTATATTTTTCTTATTTCCCTGCCCTAGCCAGAATCTCTAGTACAGTACTGAGGCGGAACTATACAAACTGGCCATCTTCTTCTTGTTCCAACTTTAGGGGAAAAGCTTACCATCTTTTGCCATTATTATGTTAGCTATGAGTTTTTTAGAAATTCCCTATATCAGGTTATAGAAGTTTCTTTCTATTCCTACTTTTGCTTTTAATCATGAAAGGGTGTTGAAATTTTCCAATGTTTTTTCTGCATTGATTGAGATAATGGTATAGTCTTTTGCCCTTTATTCTGTTGATAGGGTATGTTACAGTATTTTACCCTGGTATAAATCTCACTGAGTCATAATGTATCCTTTTCATATGTTGCTGGGTTCCGTTTGTTACTATTGTGATGAGTATTTTTGCATCTGTAATCAAAGGGGCATGGCTCTCTGATTTTCTTTGAGATGCTTTTGTCTGGTTTCAGCATTAGGGAAATACTGACATTAATGAATCAAATGGAAAGTACTAGTCCTCCCCCCTTCTTTTTTGGAAGAGTTTGTGAAACATTGTTAATTTTTCTTTGACAGAGTTCACTAGTGAAGCCATCTAGATCTGGAATGTTCTTGATGGAATTTTTAAAATTATTAATTCAGCCTTTTAAAATATCAATTCAGATTTTCTATTTCTTTAGTGAATTTTATAGTTTATGTTTTTCCAAAAATATGTTCATTTTATCTAAGTTACCTAATTTGTTGGTCTGCAATTGTTCATAGTATTCCCCAATAATCCTTTTAATTTCTAAAAAGTCAGTAGCAATTTCCCCTCTTTATATTCCTGGTTTCAGTCACTTTAATACTTTCTATTTTTTTCTTGGTCATTGTGTGTAAAGGTCTGTTAATTTTTTGATCCTTTCAAAGAACCAGTTTTTATTTTCACTGATTTTTCTTTGATTTTCTCTATTTCATTAATTTTGACTCTAATCTTTATTACTTCTGTCTGCTTCCTTTGGGTTTAATTTGTTTCTCTTTTCTAGTTTCTTAAGGCACCAATTAAGCCTTGTTGATTTCTTTTCATTTAATACAGGCTTTTACAGAGATACGATTCTATGTAGTGCTTTCTGCACCCCTGAAGTTTTAGTTTTACTTTTGTCATTTCTAAGTACTTTCTAATTTGCCTTGTGACTCCTTCTTTAACTCATTTCCTATCTAGAAGCACATTGATTAACTTTTATTTTTATTTCAACTTTTTGGTAAAGGTCCACCTAGGTGTGGATCTTTTGTATTTAAATTACCTGAGGTTTATTAAAGTTCTTGTATCAGTTGATTACTTTTTTTGGTTTTTGGCAGTATTTTGGGATTGAACCCAGGGCCTTGTACATATAAGGCAAGTGCTCTACCACTAAGCTGTATCCTTCAGCCCTTTTTGTATTTTTTTAAAATTTTGAGACAGGGTCTCACTAAGTTGTTCAGGCTGACCCTGGCCCAGGACATTTGCAATCCTCCTGCCTCAGCCTCTTGAATAGCTAAGATTATAGGCATGCGCCATGGCATCCAGTTTATTAATCAATTTTTTATTAATATTTTTACAAAAACTTAGAAATTTTTTTTTTCTTTTCCTTCCTTTCTCCTCTCTTTTTCTGGAACTCCTGTTACTCATATGTTGTACCACAAGTCTGATTCTGTTCAATTTTCTTCGCACTTTTTTTCTCTTTGCGCCCACATTAGCTTCTTCCATTTGTCTTCTGCTGTATTAAATCTGCTATTGAGCTCATCTACTGAATTTACTTTGTAGTTATTATGTTTCCATCATTAGAATTTACAATTGATTCCTTTTGAGAGTTTCTGACTTCATCAGAATTTATTTATTAAGTCACTATCATCCTTGTTGTTGTTGTTAGGTGATGCCAAGTTGTGTCCGAGTCATAGCAACCCTCACAGGGTTTTCAGTGGCTGACTATCTTGGGATTGTTTCAGGAGTGGACTGCCACATCCTTCTCCCATGTGATCATCCTATTTTCCATAATTCCTTTAAGCATAGTTTCCTTTGATTCTTTGAACATATGCATAGTGGCTGCTTTGGGTTTTTACCTGCTAACTCATACCTGGACCTGGTCAGAATTGGTTTTCATTGAGGATTTTTTTTGTCTTGAGTATGGGTCACATTGTCTTAATTATATGTAGTAATTGTTTTCTTGACAACTGGATATTTGATTAATATATTGTAACAACTCTATATTTTAAGATTTTTAGCTAAGAGTTTTTGTTATTACTTTGGGTTTTTGTTTTTGTTTTTAGTAACTTTCCTGGGCAGACATGGTCCCTGATGTCTCTGCTTGCTATTGGATTTTTTGTTTATTTGTTTGTCTTTTGTTTATTTGTTTATTTAGCTTTATTTTGTAAAGCAGTTTTAGGTACAAGAAACTTCTAAACATTTTCAGAAGGCCTAACATGAATAATTGTATTCATAGAACAGGAAAGAGAAAATGATTCAGAAGGAATATTTTAAGAAATATGGTTATTTTGTTCAGACTTGATAAAAGGTATTAATCAACAGATTCAAGCTCAACAGAGCCCAAAAGAATCATAAGACTATCATAATCAACTTGCATAAATCCAAAGCAAAAAAGGAAAAATACTTTGCAAAAAGTAATAAGAAAACTAGCTTGTGACCTTCACCTGAAACTGTGAAAATTAGAAATTGGTGGAATGAAATCTTTAAATTGCTGGAAGAACTTACTAAAGTAGACCTCTTGGTGGAACTACCATTCATAAATTAAAGTGAAATGGAGATGTCCTCAGACAAAGAAAAGCTGAGATAACTCATTGCTATATCCTAAACTAAAAGAGCCTGCAGCTGTAGCCCTGTGGCATCCCATCCCTTCAGATCTCGGAAGCTAAGCAGGGTCAGGCCTGGTTAGTACCTGGATGGGAGACTGCCTGGGAACACCAGAAGCTGTAAGCTTGGGAGAAGGACCTGGCAACCTCCTCCCAAAAATCAATCTGCCATCGAAAACCCTATGAACAGCAGAGAAACACTGACGATAGTGTTTCTGCAGTTGTACAGAGGGTCGCTATCAGTTGGATACCGACTCGACGGCACCTAACAACAACAACAAACTAAAAGATGTAGCAAAGAAAATTCTTTGGACTAAAAGAAGAGGGGCCCAGGTGGAAATATGGTAGTATAGGAGCAGATAAAGAACATTGGAGAGGAGTAAATATGAAGTACTATTGTCTATTTTAAAGCAACAAAAATAATGTCATTTGGCATTTATGACATATATTACAACCCTAGCACAAAAAAGGGCAGGAAGTAAGTTTACTGTTGTAAAATTCTTACATTGTACATTTACTACTTTAAAATAGATTCCAGTAAGTTAAGGATAAGCATTGCAGTTTATAGGATAATCACTGAAATGTTCAAAAAGGTATAGGTAAAAAACTATTAGAGGAAATAAATGGATTAATCAAAAACATAGTTGATTAAAGAAGGCAAAAAAGGAGTAAAGGCACAAAAACAAATGCAATGAATGAGAAGGAAATGAGATGATGGACTTAGATCCAACTATATCAATGATTACATTAAATGTAAATTGATTTTACACTCAAACTAAAAAATGAAGATTACTAGCCTGGATTAAAAGCATAACTCATGAATATGCTGTTGATAGCCAGGTACCACAGCACACACCCATAATCCCAGCTACTTGGAAGGCTAAGGCCAAAGAATTGCAAGTTCGAGGCCAGAGGCAGCCTGTGTAGTTTAGCAAGACCTTGTCTCAAATTAAAAAATAAAGAAGGAGCTAGGGGTGCAGCTCAGTGGTAGACCACTTGTGTAGTGTGTACAAGGCTCTGAGTTCAACTCCTCAGTAAAGAAGGAGAAGGAGGAGAGGAAGGGGAAATGGAGCATGTGGAGGAGGAGGAGGAAGAAGAAGAGAGGATGAGGAGGAAGAGGAGGAGGAACAGGAGGAGAGGAAGGGAAAAAGGAAGAGGAGGAGGGGAAGGAGGAGGAAGAAGAAGATGATGAAGAAGAAGCAGAAGAAAAAGGAGAAGGAGGAGCGAGGAAGAAGGAGGAAGAGAAAAAAGAAGAGGAGGGGGGAGGAGGAGAGGGAGGAGGGAGAGGAATGGGGAGGTAGGGCTGAAAATAAAAGTTAGCTTTTATATGAAGGAAATAGTGAAACAATAGCAAGTTAGAGCAAAAAAAATAAAAAAGGAATAAACAAGTGAAGTAGAAAGCAGATATACAATAAAAACAACAAAGTAAAAATTCTGTTCTTTAAAATGAATTTATAATATTGAAAAACTTCCAACCAGATGATCAAGAAATGAAAAGAGAAAATAATATGGAACAACATCTGAAATGAAAGAAAAGGCATGGCTATGACTCCTCCAGATTATTAAAAACATAAAAGATGATGTTATGAATAATTTATGTCAATAAACTTGATGATATATTTAAAATACACAAATTTACTTGGGAAAAATAACCAAAATTAACATAAGCAAATGTATTTTCTAAGCAGAAATTAAAAAGCAGAATAATCTCATATCTATTAAAGAAATCTGTAATTACAAACTATTTCACAAGGAAAATTCTAGGTGAAGTAGGTTCTGTGGTAAATTTTTCCAAATACTCTAAATGAAAAAAAAAATCCACCTAGCAAAACTCTTTCAGAAAATATTGGAGGAAGTAATATTTTCCAACTTGTTTGGTGAAGCCAGTATAACCCTAATTCAAAAACAAGAAAGATACTACCAAAAAGGAGAGAGGAGAGGAGAAGGAAGGAAAATGGAGGAGAGGAGAGGAGAAATAGAAGAGAGGAGAGGAGAGAAGGGTAAGGGAGGGGAGAGAAGGGAAGGGAGGAAGGAAGGAAGGAAAGAGGAAGACAATATTTTTCTTGAATAAGATACAAAAATTCTATAGAAAACATTAGCAAATTTTGTCCAAATTGAATAGTAATATATTAAAAGCTTGTCACATGCAATTTATACTAGGAATAACAAGTTTTTTAGCATTCAAAATCCAGTGCATGTAATTTATATATTAACAGAATAAAGGAAAAAACCCATGTGGTCAGCTCGATAGCTTTAGAAAAAGCATTTAATAAAATTCAATATTTTTCATGACAAAAACTCTCAGAAAACTAGAAATAGAATGACATTTCCTTAATCTGATAAAGGACAGCTAAAAGCTCAAAGCCAACATCATACTTAGTGGTAAAATTTGGATGACATTTTCTTCCTTAATTCAGGAGTAAGACAAAATATATTCCATTATTGATGCTACTCAACATTTCCCTGGAGGTCATAGCCAGTCCAGTAAAGACAAGATAAAAACAATAAATCCATATTTCTTTATAGAAGATATGATTATATGCATGAAAACTTAAAAGAATCTACAAAACTAATAAGTGAATTTAGTAAGGTCACATATACAAATCTACTAGCTTGGTATAGCCCTTTCCATTTCTACTTTCAACTTTCCTATTTCAACTGTGTATTAAGATTTTCTTTTGTAACCCTTGGGCTAAAATATTGTTATGCAATTTTACAGCTTCTAACTATTTAGTTGTCATTGTTTGGATATATATAGATGGTTTGTATTACTTCCATTTGTGCTTTCTATTTCTCAATTCTTTGCTTTCATTTTCCCCTTTCCTGTCTTCCATTTGATTGAATCTATTAATTCTTTTATTTATAAATCTTGTTCATTTACAAGTTACATGCTTGGTTATTTTCTTTCTGTGGTGATCCTTAAATGCTTAATACACAAATCTGACTTGTCAGAGTCTAAAGTTAGTATTCCCACTCTCTTCATGAACAATGCAAGGACTCCAGGATGCTGCAATTCTTATCAGTCCTTCCTACCTTGTGTTCTAGTTTTGTCTCCTGATTTAATCTTGCCTTTCTTTTATAACCCCTCCAAATCAGCCATTACCACTTTCTGTTCTCAGCACTCTTTCATACATTTTACTTCTTTCTATGTACAGCTTTCTTCTTCCTGAAGTACCTTGGGTAGATTTTTCTTCAGGTTCTATAATTAGTGCATTTTCTCACTTCTTACATATTTGAAAAATGTCTGTATTAGTGTTGCTGGGTACACAATTCTAGATGACAGTTATTTTCTCTTGGTACTTTGAGGCCATCATTGTCTCGAAGTATTAACTTCTTGTTCTGGTAAAGACTGCTATTGGTCTCTGAGGGGTAATCTACTTTTTATTTATGCATGCTTTTAAGATTTTCTCCTTGTCTTTGATGCTTTGCAGTTTTACTATGCTGTAGGTTGGGGCATTGATTTCTTATTTGTCTTGCTAAGGGGCTGATTGACTTTCATAAACCCTACAATTTATATATTTTATAAATTCTGGAAAACTCCTAATTTGGATAAATTATTCAACTTCTCATGTAAATCCACTCCTTAAAAACCTTCAGTGCCTCCCCCCTCTACTGACTATATTACTACAGAGACCTGTCACAATGTGGCCTCTGCACATATCTGTAATGAAATTTCCCATTCCATACCTGTCTGCCAGGAAAGCTCCGTCACTCAAACTGGTGATGCTATTTCTTATCCATAAAGCAGCTCAATCGTCACCTTCTCTCTGGAGCCTTTCCTGAAACCTCTTGTTCCTAACCAGTGTGTGTTTTGCATGTCAACTCTTTCCTGCTCACTATATCTATCAGTGATTGTATTTATCTATTTATATCTCCCCCCACTAGACTCCAGTTCCCAGTGGGCAGCTCTTTTTGTATTTAAGGAGACAGACACTTAGTGTGGGCCTTATAAATGTTTGTGGATTAAATGAATGAATCCAGAAACAAGGGCACATCTACCTCATAGGGATCTCATAAAACTGAATATATACCACGTGAAAACCACTTTACAAATTATAAGTGCGAACCCATTGTGTCAGTCTCTTCAATTCATGCATTATCTTGGTATGGTGAGTTATGAACCAAATTGGCTGTCTCTTTAAATTTCCTTATTCCATATGGCATAAAGCAGAGTTCTTCGTGTTCTTTGATCATAATGAAGTATATTTTTAGTTCTGTGCCTTTACTTTCAATTGCTACACTTCTCAGAGCATTTTTTAAAAAGGCGTTCTATGAGAAGGCTTAATATAGTTTGGTAGTTATTATGTTCTCTCATGAAAACTCAGTGCTTCTCTGAAGGCTTATCTCCTACATCTGGTAGTCTCCTGCTATCTCTCTCTCTCTTTCTCTCTCTCTCTCTCTTTCTCCTTTTTTTTTTTTTTTTTTTTTTTTTTTTTTTTTTTTTTTTTTTTTTTTTTTTTTTTTTTTTTTTTTTTTTTTTTTTTTGCGGTACTGGGGGTTGAACCCAGGGCCTCGCACTTGCATGCTTTGCAAGTACTGGACTACTGAGCTGTATGCCCAGCCCATTTTTTTACTTTTTTGAGGCAGGGTCTCGCTAAATTACACAAACTACCTCTGGTCTCAAACTTGAGATCCTTCTGCCTCCACCTCCCCAGCCACTGGGATTAGAGGCATGTGCCACCACGCCTGGCCTCTCCTGCTATCTCTTTAGGTGTTTGTCTGTTCCAATTTTACCTTACGAAATAGGCTTTTATTGATTCTCCTTATAAAACAGCAAATTTCTACCCATTCTCATTCTGTATCCCTTTTTATTTGCTTTATTTTAGGGCACCTGTCCACAAATGAAATAATATATATTTAGCAATTTTATTATGTTCCCTCCCCCAACACTGGCATATAAACTTCTGAAAGTTAGAAACTTTGTTATATGCCTAGAACAGTGTCCACCACACAGAAGGTTCTTAATAAATAGTTGTTGAATAAATGCATCCATGTAGGAGACCCTGGTTCCCATCATTAAAATCCTGGTGCTACAAGAAACACATGCCACACAGCCACTCTGGGCATACCAGCCTTCAAACATTCATCTTGATCTGGGATAAGATTATAGAACTCAACTATTTTGCTTTTCCTTGAGACAGACTGCCTAATGCATGATTTCATCTTGAAAACTTAAGAAATCACTTCCTCTCCTTGGCAGGCACCTAAACCAACTTCTGAGCTGGCTGTACACAAAGCCTGTCTGTTCTCTGCTGGTTTAAAGATAGTGGCAGTTCCTGCCTGCTTTTAGCAAGCTTTCCTTTGCTTTCTGTTTTCTTTCGCCACTTAAGGAAAATTTACATATCTTTTCTACCCATTTTATCATTTTGATCTTGGCAAGAGCTTTCAATTAATACTGTGTGGGCACTTGTGCAAAGAAAGCACCTATTTACAATGTGTATGAGAAATAAATTCTTATTATTTCATAAAAGCAAACATCTAAAGCTACAACTTATTTGTATATTATGAGAGAGAAGGTCCGGCGATGATAAATGATTTGCTGAAGGCCACATAACACTCTTCTGCAATACAGGTAGGTTCCATCCACGTGTGCTGTGATTCCCAATCATGTGATCTTCATACTCTGCTGACTTTAACTTTAATAACTTCATTTATGTTTCTCTTACTTGCTATGCATTAAACTAAAACCCCTCCATTCTTATTACTTCCTTAGTGAGAATCCTGTCTGTGCCATAGTTAGTCTTATTTCCTTAACCTTCAATTCTCAGATGACGCTAATGACTTTTCATATGCCACCAAGCTTCTTTCTCCAGATTTAGCATGATTGAAAATAACATGGACTTGACATTCCAAAGTCAACCTGTGGTTAATGAAAATGTACGCCCAGAGAAGTCTGACACAATCCATCCTCAGAGAGTGCTTGCCTCTGCGGGCTGGTCCTTGTTAGGGGTGTGTTGCTTTCAACTTGCTACAGAGATTAGCATTGCACAGTACACAGACTGTCAGATTAGCAATGCACAGCATTCCTGGTATTGTGGTGGACACTTAGGGCTTGTGTATTTCTTTGTTCCCCTCTATTCCTGCACTAAAGGTAACTTTCTGGCATCTGGATTTAGGACTGCAAATTGAGTCTGTCACTGGACTGGCAGTGCCTCCTAGTGGCCAAGACTCCAAAGTTCCCATTTAAAAAACCACCAAGACAGCAAGACCCCACCTGGCAACCCCTGCTGGCCCTCTCCCTCCTTCTAAGTCTTGTTCCCAAATCCTACAGTGAGAACGTGTTGTGGATCAGCACTTCATCATGGACTAAGCTTTTCAGGAATTTACTGATTGAATTCCCAGTGGTGACCATTACAATGAAAAAAACTAGGATGAGGGGCAGGAGATACAAATAGAAAAAGTCACTAATGTCTCTAGAGGAGGCATGTTTGGAAAATGCTTTGTAATAATGTGGTTTTTCCATCCCATCAGCCCCATGGGGGATCTAACATTGTCCTCTTGTAGGAGACCTCAACTGCCCAGAAGTGCCAAAATCACCTTCCTGTAATCATACAAATTATGATTAATAGATAACAGATATATTACAAGGATATGCAGAGAGACTCCACTGATTTCTCTGGGTGATGTATTATGAGAAGAATGTGCGTGATTCCAAAGATCATAGTTTTAAAGTCTGGTTTCATAAAAATGAGAGAGAAGCCATGTCTATAACCATAACCTTGAGATTACTATTCTTAGGCCCTTGCTGGCAAGGGATGCAAATTGAGATGTGGGTCTGAGAACAGATCTGAGAACTGGGGAAGAGTCCAAGGTTCTGCCTCTCAGGCAAGGGAGAGAAATCCTGTGTACCAGGTAAGGTCAGGCCACAACAAAATGAAACAGGAAGTTCTTGGTGCGCACGAACACTTTCTTTGACATGCCTCTGCAGTCCTCAAGGTATCCTCTGTCTTCATGTGCACCTTGTCTCCTCCAGGGGACCCATTCCAGACAATACGCACATTCCTTTCCTTTCTCTTAGCCATGGCTACCTTTTCCCCCTTCAAAATACAATCTACCCCCTGACCAGTCTCCAAAGGTGTTGGCATATGTTCTGACAAAGTAATGCTAAGATGTGAACAGTCAGTCACCATCCATGGTTCCATGCCTTCTACCTTTTCATTTTACCTGGGGACTCCTGAGATCCTAGACTAATTACTCTTGAGAACCAACTTTATGCCCCAAATTATGCATAACACCCACCTCCCTCACCCCAGTTCCCAATCCCAACGTGACATCGTTCAGACCGAGTGCCCTTTGCTTCTGAGTTCTGTCTGAATGTCCCAACAACTGACCACCCTAGACTTATCACTGAAGTGACCAGTGACCCCAAGGGCAAGCGCCCAAGGACTCTGATCTGGAGCCTACAGGTATCACATTCCGGTATTGATTCATTCAATCAACAAACAGAGCGGGAGCAATGGCCAACTGGAGAAATACACAGCCCTCAGAGATGGCGCAGTAGGACTGCTTGCCAACAAATGTTTTGATAACCGGAATATTCCAAAAGGAGAGAATCTGGCACTTTTGTGGAAAATTCCGGGCAATTAAAATTCATTGTGGCCAGCACTTTTAGAATTAGGGACAGGAGAGGTGAGCAGTGGTGACAACTAGGGGACATTATGCCGCAAGCCTGACATTTGTACTGTCTTTAGCTATGTCTTGTCCAACAGGTTTCTAGGGTTTCTAAGAAATTTCTAGACTATGCACCACGCCAGTCAGAAACAGCCCTGGTCCCCCTAACTCCCACCGCAAGCCTTGGCCCCTTTCTGCCCACTTCTTCCAAGCCCCCCACACCTAGTCCACGCAGGTGCCTTCCGGATCACAACCCGCTTAGCGGTCTCTAGGGCCACTCCCGCAAGGAATGCCCAGGCGCGCGGAACTGTGCCCGCATCCCGGCGCGTTCCGGAGGTGGCGAGGCCGCGCCGCGCTGATTCGCTGCCGCGCAGACTGCGGCGCCCGTGCCCGCGCCCGCGCCGACTCCCGCCCGCCCCTCTCCGCGCGCGCCCGGTGCAACCTCAGTCTGCAGCCGCGCGGCCACCGCGAGCCCAGCCGCCGCAGCCCGGGCAGCAACGCCTGAGTGCAAGCTCAGCTCCTTCGAGGAGAGCAACGGCGAGCCTCCAAAGCCCGCAGGATGCAGGCCACTGCCGATTCCACCAAGATGGACTGTGTGTGGAGCAACTGGAAAAGTCAGGGTATTCTCTTTATTTCAGTAGTGCATGCCTGCGGTGCACGAGAACCCCGGGATCCTGACTCGTCCATTGTACATCATTTCACCTGTGGGACCTATGCATGCTTCATACCCAAGAGCTTTGCTTTCTGTTGGGGGGAGTAAACCTGTTATTTCAAAAACCAAAATCGATGGTGTTTGATTCCCCCCCCCCCAAATCCCCCTTCACCCTTTTGTTTTCTTGTTGTAATGGTGGTATTTTAAATAATGCATCATTAGCGTCTTCCAGGAGCTCTTTTGGCGTTATCATTCAGGACTTGTTTAATCTTTGCTCATCCTCAGAGTTAAAGTGCTTTCTTATTGTTGCATGCACGCCAGTGCATTTATTTCTGCCCAAAGGTTGAAATCTCCTGGCAGATCCATTAACAGAAGGCTATAGTGCCTTCTTATAAGGGTGACACACCCATTTAAGGTTTGTTATTTGTGATCACACAAAGGAGACTGGAAATGCAGAGTGGCTCTCCAAATCCCGAAAATATGATGGCGTAGCCACATATTAGGATGGTTCACTTTGAAATATTTCGGTGTTTTTGTCTGTCATCGGAATAACCTGTAACTATTATTTATTAATAATGGGTTCCTGTGGAATAAATGGAGGGCAATAACAAAACAGTGGCGGCTGCCCTCTGGTAGAACAGATTTATTTTGAAATAGTCCTTATTAACACTGGGTGTGGCCACCCTCCAGCCTCGCTTGGGTTGCTTTTCAGCCATTTTATTCAGCCTCATACTTCACACATCCCATCTCTCCTTTGTTACATTAAAATTTTCTCCCTCACCTTGCTCAGTTAGAGATGGTGAGAAGAAAGAGATAATTTGCAACAACGAATTGTGTGTAGTAACTTGGGTGTTGGTAAAATGAAGTGTCTTTTGATATTTAACAAAATAGGGGTTCCGAAGAAGGTGCGTTTGATGTAACCTGCAGGGTTTTGCAGCGTCCCTCTGGGGACCAAGAATACTCTGAAGAAGCAGCTGATTTTTTTTTAAACCTGTCATCCTCTCCTTGTATTTTGTATCATAGAAAAAAAATGGATTCTTTTTTTAACTTTAATGCTTCTGTTGGGTTCTTCTTTGATATATTTTTTTAAAAGAAAAAGTAAACACAAATCTCAAAATTAAAAGCACGCTTGCTTTGCTTCTTGTTGGATTGGGTGACAATGCCATAAAATGCAGTAGTCTACTTCAAATTATGTGAGTCTATTGGAAATGCAATTGTCAAAAGTAAATAAATGGACCATAAATTTAAAAGTCAATAAGTAAGAAATGTACAGCAACTAAGGGGCATAATTTTAGAAAATGATGACAACTACATGGAATAGCATATGTTTAATATAGAAGGCAGCTGTGAAAATGCTTTGTAACATTTCATTCTTGGTACATGTTTAGACCCATCAATTCATTTGCTATAAATAAACTCAGCAACGATGGCTTCATATTATATGAAATTTAGGTGGGCATAAAGACTGGTTGTTACATTATGATTAGGAGTTTTCTTCTATTCTGAACAAAACTAGATACCAAAAGACAACGGGCCTTCTGTTTTATTTTTGTAAGATATAGGACATTATTTCATCACAGTCTTAAGTGTTTTGCCTCAGTTAACTTTCTGAGGCTTAAAAAATGCACAGACATTTATAATCAGAAGTTAACACAAAATGCCATAATTAGTCCATTGAAGGTAATTGTGTTCACTTCCAGTATGGAGCTACTTGTGAAGATAAATTCAAGATCATTGAAGATCTTTTACATTTGGTGACCTTTGGTCGTCTTTAGTACCATTGATTTCCTTTTCTCAGAAGAAAGCTATTATCTTGAAAATTGACTAATAACTAACTAGATAGATTTATTGACATGAAAGAGAAATGGTAAGAATGAATTATTCCTTCTTTTCCCTCCCCACTGCAAGAACTTTTCATCTAAACTAAACCTATGCTGAGATTTTTTTAAAAGCATTTTTAACATATCTTCCTTTAGTTCCTTCATCGTCACAAACAGTTGTTCTAAACCCTGACTGTACATTAGAATCATCTAGGAAGCTTTAAGAAACACAAAGGATCCCCAGGCCCCACCCCTAGAGAAATCCCCATTCAACTCAGCCAAGCATCAGTATTTTTAAAACTCTGCTCAGGTGAGTTCAGTATGTAACTAAGCCTGAAGCTACTGATGTGTGACAATTCTTAGGGTGCGAAACCCATAAGCTAGCAGAGACCCAGTATACAAATGACATGGTAGTGATCCAGGAGCAGCTGCAGCTAGTGCAACACTGTTGGTAGTAATGTCCTCTGGAAATAGTAGGACATGAAAGTTTTGCCTAGAAAGGAAAATAAATAATGTGAGCTTTAAGTTTCCTTCATATTATTAAAAATTTCATGGAGAAATTACAGCAGAAAGACTATTCTATTAAAATTAATTGCAATATGTCTTAACAACTATTGTGCACATGCAAAAAGAAACATATATATATATGATTTCAGCCCGAGACAAGAATGTTCAATGGTGGCTCATGCCTGTAATCCCAACACTCAGAAGGCCGAGACAGGAAGATAGAGAGTTCCAAGGTCAGCCTGTGCTACATAGTGAGACTCTGTTAAGAAAAAAAAGAAGAATATTTAAAGAAATGCTAAAGTCACATTATACTACATTAAACAGATTCTGCTTCCAATTATACTACTACCACCAAATGTTGGTTAATAAATCCAAGAACATTCTCTTCACTGAAATCAAAATAAAAAACAATAACCTAATGAAACACCTATATAGATACGACTCTTACACTTCACAAAATACTAATATTTATGGGAAACCTGCTGTATGCTTAATTGCATAATTACATTCAATCGTCTCAAATCCTGTGACATGTAAGTTTTACATGGCTGAGGCGTCTGTCAGGGCACACAGCTAGTAATGCCGGAGGCCTCACTTCTCACTGTTCTACCATCTGCCTCTGAAGTAGATGGCATTTTCCTCAATGACCATTCTAAAGAAATGAATTATCTGAGTAATGATGATGACATGGGCTGAACAACCCTTATGTTTACACGTCTTCATTTCGACAAACATCTCATATGAAATTTCCAGTTTACTTTTGGGCATCATGAGGTTCAAAGAAATTAAGTGATTTACCCAAGATTTTGTGAACAGAGGCAAATTAAGTAGTAAAAGGTGACTCTTGTCCTCATATGCAGAGCTCTTCCCCTCTCAGCACGCAGCACCTCACTTACTAAGTTACAGAAACTGAACTCCTATCTCCCTCTTCTGAGAGACTTTCAAACAGGTTCTTTCTTAATAGATAAAGCAAACTTTAGCAGCTAGGCACCAATCTTGTCCAATTTGTAGTGTTATTGTCACCATCACCTCATCATCCTAAATCCTTATAAAGATGAGCTATGTGTCAGTTGCTGTCCTAAACTCCTCGGGTGTATTTTGTCTAAACTTAGCCTCCATGAGACTACTTTCATTGTAAATGGGAGTAAATTGAGGGTGTTAAGGCTGAAAAAATCAGCATTTTGCCCCAGGTTGTAACTGGGGCCTGAACACAGGGCACTCTGTTCATAAAACCTACATTTTGTTCTACCACACTGCTTAAATCCAAATCATATTGTGCCAACAGAGCAGAATTTGATCAGAACCATCCTCCACAGGATTCCATTTGTACTCTAAAAAAAAATTTTTTTTTTCCTGGATGTTACTGTGCTCAACATATTCACCTGGCAGAATCCATTGTTGTATGATGGGTTATTGTGTGCTTGGGGATAAGGGTTGGCCTCAGCTCCCACTTTACTGGGGTGGCAGCATTCTGTAGTTGCGGCTTCTCCAGCATGAAACTTATTGATGGAGGATGAAACACATTCCAGAAAGTAGAACCTAAAAACATTTTTTTAACAAAATATTTTGCAAATTCTGTGGTAACCTACAGTGCTCCATTGAAGCACTTCAGAGTAGTCTGTTCTGAATGGTACTTGTTCAAAACACTTATTAAAGAGCCAATCATCCAGCCAGGTGAAGTGGCGCACACCTGTAATCCCAGCGGCTGGGGAGGCGGAGGCAGGAGGATCACAAGTTCAAGACTAGAGGCAGTCTGTGTAACTTAATGAGACCCTGTGTCAAAAAAAAGTAAAAAATGGACTGGGGGTGCAGCTCAGTGGTCCAGCAGTTGCAGAGCATCCAAGCACAAGGCCCTGGGTCCATCCCCCAGTACCAGAAAAAAAAAAAAAAAAAAAAAAGATCCAATCCCAGACTACACAGAAGAGATTTCTGTTTTAGCTACAAAATTGAAGGAAATGCTTTTCTTTTGAAAATGACATTTGGTGAAGACCACTTTACACATATACGTAAAGGCAAGTCAGTATCTTTTATCAAAAGCAGCATTTTATTTAGATTCA